>WYDI02009065.1:7981-46260 GCA_009867235.2 Psittacus erithacus | reverse complement strand
AGCCTGGAGAAGAGAAGGCTGCATGGAGACCTCATAGCAGCCTTCCAGTATCTGAAGGGGGCCTATAAGGATGCTGAAGAGTGACTCTTCATTAGGGGCTGTAGTGATAGGACAAGGGGTAATGGGTTAAAACTTAAACAGGTGAGGTGAAAACCTCTTGAATATGACTAATTGAGAGTTTTCTCATAGAATTTAGTAGAAATGTCAAGTGCCTATTTTCTTGAAACTTTTTTGTTTGGAACTGCTTTGAGTTAATCTTGCCTGGAATCCTAGGATTTCATTTTCATAATTACCTTTATCTCATTTCTTCTCTTTTTCCTTTTTTCTTTTTTTTTTTTCCGTCAACTGTTTTTTTTCTTTTTCATTTTTATCTGATAGCTGACAAGGTAGCTCTTCTGCTTTGCCTCACATTCCTGAACAACTTCTTAGGCAACTTGATGAAATACTTTGACTTCCTCTTTTCTTAGCATATCCGAGAAGACTATGTTTTCCGTATCTCACTGCTTTTAAAAGTTATCATTTTTTACCATGGTGTTAATGTTGATTTATTTCCCCCCCCCCCCAAGATTTTTTTTTTCTTTTTTTTTTCCCCCTCTCCCTGTGTTTCTTTCATTTTGCACCCTTTGAACTTTCATGTAGTCTGTTGTCCAGGAGGTTATATCTGGAGTATGTACTGCTTTAATGCCATACAAAGGAGGTCATTGAAGAAATCACTGAACATGATTGTGGTGTGTTGCCCCTGTCCACACAGCTGAGTCCTCACCCAGATGCTTGCTCACTGCCCTCAGGTGCGATGAGGGAGAGAATCAAAAATGCAAAAGTGAGAGAACTTGTGGGTTGAGATAAAGACAATTTAATAAGTGAAGGAAAGCTAGCTGTGTGTGCCTCACTGATGTCAAGGAAGGCAATATCTACTGCTTTCCACTTACTAAGCTAGTGATTTCCTTATAGAAAGTAGGTTTTGTTAGGCTGGGTTCTGTGTTCTGCTGCATGTTTTTATCTACCTGTTAGTCAGGTAGAAAAGCCTAGTTTGCCTTTTGCCAGACATAAAGTGCCTATAAAAAATTCTGTAGGTTGTTGCACTAGTCTGTATGCCCCCTTTCTTCAGAAAGAAATGCAAGTGTGCAAGGAAGCACACGAGATAGTGCAAGGAAGTAGTGTTCCACCGTGTAGTTTACCATAGATTCTGGAACACGGAATCTACTACTAGTAGTAGTACTGGTAAACCTACTGGAATACCTACCAGTAAACCCGTAGAATGAGGAAAGATTTACAAACATCTGTTGTCTGCTTACATTTTTGGCTAATTGTTTTCCTATAATTTGTGAATAACATTTTAACTTCTTGTATGTGTTAGATTTTTCTAGCTGTTTAGGGACCTTTGTAGATTAATTTCCTTTTCTTGTCCCTTCAATAGAATCAGAAGTGGAAATTCAGTTTCCATACTTTCAAGGAGTTTCCTTCATAGGGGGTGAGGGGGAAGTATACATTTTAATCATGTTAGTTTCATTCAGGTCAGTGTAGTACAGCTGTAATGCTCCTCTGGACAGTTACACAGCTATCTAGTGTCAATTATTGTGCATTGATGATGCATCTTAAGATGCAGACTGGCCTTTTAACCATGTTATGTGAATGTAAATGAAGAAAATCCTTTCATTGGGCGCCCAGATAAGATCATTTAAGTAAAGACATGGTTTAAAGATGCTAAAGCTGACAATACTGCATGGTTTGTCACTGTTCTGCAATTTATTCTGTTTTGGACGTAATTTCAGATATTGAATTGTGACAGTATTGTTTACTGTGTAAATCTGTAGGAAATGGTTTCAGCTAACATACATTATTTTTTTGTTTGTATATTTTGCAGATTTCTTTTATGTAACAAGTACTTTGCAAATTCTCAGGTAAAAAGGAAACCTTTTTATTTATATACCAGATAGACTACATGCTAAAAAGAAAATTTTCTAAGTTTCTGAGGGCAAAAACCAATACTAAACTGATAACGTGAGGTTCTTGAATAAGCTTCAATTCTTGTATTAGCTTGGATTCACTTTAGTAATTAGCTTTGACTACTCCAGCCTGACTTTTAATATATCATTTACTAGTAAAATACACTTGGTTAAGAATTATGTATATACTACATTATAATAGTTCTATAAGTTAGAGATCCTAGAGGCCACAGTAAATGTGAGTATTAAATGAGATGTCATTTATTGAATATTTATATAACAGTCCCTGCACCAAGGGTCTGCAGATCATTTTTAAAAACAAAACTTAGCTGTTGAGAGATGCTTTTAGAACACGTATTTTCATTTCACTTCAGATTTTCTGTGTTGAAAGAAAGTGAGTATTGTTTTAGGATTTTTCTGTGCTTGAATATTGTTTCTTACTAAGCCTTTTCACCTTAAGTAGCGAGGACCGGATTTCTGGAAAGCATTACATGGACACAGCTTTGTCCTTGGTCTCATTCTCTTCAGTTCCATAGATCTTTAACAGAATACTTTAGTATAGAACTTGTTAGCTGAATAGCTAAAATTCTGCAAAAATAGTTTTCTGTCTTCTGCAGTAAACAAAGGTCTGCATCAGTTCACTAGCCTGTTCAAATTAGATTTAGAGCTATACAATTCTGTGTGTTAGAAGTATGTAATGTATCTTTTTGTTGTACACTTTGCTCTCACAGATTCAAGAGACATTTGATTTTCCTCATGGCCTGTCCTGATCATTGTCATCCAAGTTTTACTTTTGGATGACATCTAAAGTGAAGTCCCTAAACTAAAGAACAGGCTTACAGTAAAAATAGTATTTTAAGAGTAATGATTATATGTTTCTTTAATAATTAATGTTTGCAAATGTCTTAACGTGCTGAGTCACTGCTAATCCGCTGGAAATGACATACATGGAGTTATGTATTTGCCTTTCTCTTACACCTGAAGTTTTACTTCCATCTCTAGTCGCTCCAGGGAATAAGAATTTGAGGTGAGATGGTGAAGATGCAGAGCGCCAAAGTAGTTTTAACTTGCTGTGATATTTGAAAGCATGTAACAGTTTCTAAAAAGAATGAACAAATACTTCACAGTTAATTTGTCACATTGGTCAATCTGTGTGAATATTACCTTTCTTGTGTGTTGTAAGGGTAGATTGAGGATTTTTGGAGATATTTTGGATGAAGTGAAAAATAATACATGATCCAAAATATGTATGTTGGGAAACATTAATAAAAAGAAGAAAGAAAAAAAAAAAACAGAAAAAGAAGCAGCAGTTGACACAAGAAGGTTAGTGTTAACAGATAATGTGAAGATGGATGTCAGGGGCAGAGGAAGGTGTTGAATCATTGTTTTAGATGTGTGAGGTGGATTTACTGGAGTTCATGTGCTCCAGAGAGCAGAGGAAATTCTCTTGATCCATTTTGGCAAATACTTATTCGGGGATATTATGGTTGCTGTAGTGAATGCTGCATTATAAGCAGAAGAAGCTTTAAATATGCTTTAAAATGGAATGCCTTTATTCTCTCTACAGAGCAGTGCTATTAAGAGCTACATCCCTAGCCATGTACTTCTGAAATTAGAAATCGTGGCTGAAAAGGTACCCAGATTCTAAGAAGTCTTGTATTTCTGGAGAGAGGGAGATATAAATAGTCAATCAAACAAGTCTCTTTAGCACTTCATAAACTAGATCCAAAAAGAACCATTGATGTGATGATGCTTTGGTGTATCAAAATTAGCTGTTTGGACCATGCAGTGGGAGAGATGAGAGCAGAGTTCAAATCTTTGTGTTTTGAGCTATTGTAACATTTTCTTTTCTGTTAGAGGACAACTAACAAAACATAAATAGTCCATCTAAGTCTTCTTTCCCAATTCAGTGTTCTCATATTGGGCTACAGTGTGGTCCTTGTTGCTGATGGTCTGGATGCCATAGCAGTTTATTTTTTACCTGCGTAGTTACCTAGCTTTAGCAGATAAGAGGCTTCTCAGCATTTGGCATTTTAGTTTCTTAATTAAAGCACTCTTCTGGGAAACAAATAAGCATGTTTGAATCCCTATAGACTAACAAGGAATTAAACCCAAGGTCCTCGACTGTGGTACTTGCTGTAATCCAGTATGGATCAACAGGCAAAGTTCTGGGTTCATAGTCTCAAGCCATTTGTAGACCCTTATGCACTGTGCTGTTCTCTTACACTAGCCTTTCACAGGTATAACCTCTGTTACCTTGCGTATGAGCGTCTTGGCATATGTCTTTGTAGAGCTTTAGTCTTCTATAAAGTTTCTGCCAGAAAAATTAAAAAGTGTGTGTTACCTCTATATCTAGGGGAATCCTGTGGTATTTGTTGGATTGTGTTGCATAGTACTTGAGGGCCTGAATTTTACATAGATGCAAAAGTGTGTTTATTACATGCTACCATGGATTCATTAACATGTAATGAATGCTTGGAGCGATGCAGAGCTGCCAGCCAATGAGTTGGCTTTA
Source organism: Psittacus erithacus (assembly GCA_009867235.2). Taxonomy (NCBI): domain Eukaryota; kingdom Metazoa; phylum Chordata; class Aves; order Psittaciformes; family Psittacidae; genus Psittacus; species Psittacus erithacus. The sequence goes on along the minus strand of WYDI02009065.1, from coordinate 41,799 downwards.
TTCAGAGCTTGGCTCAGATGCCTCTATACAAATGCTTGTAGTATGGGAAATAAACAAAAGAAATTAGAGATGTGTGTATGTCCATGTGATATGATATCACTGGCATCATGGAAACATGGTGGGATGGCTTCTGTGACTGGAATGTTGGAATGGAAGGTTATAGGCTCTTTAAGAAAGACCGGCTAGTCAGACGTGGAGGGGGTGTAGCTATTTATGTCAGTGACCAGCTGGAGAGTATGGAACTCTGTCTGTGGGTGGGTGACAGGTCAACTGAGAGTTTGTATGTTAGGGTCAAAGGGAGAACTGTGATGGGAGACATTACTGTGGATGTCTGCTACAGGCCACCCTATTAGGAGGACTGTGTGGATGAAGCACTCTATAGGCAAATAGGAGCAGCCTCAGACTTGCAGGCCCTTGTCCTCATGGGGGACTTCAACCACCCTGATATCTGTTGGAGGGACAGTACGGCCGAGGCAATCCAGGAAGTTCCTCGACTGTGTGGAAGACAACTTCCTCTTGCAAGTGATAGAGGAGCCAACAAGGAGAGGTGCCATGCTTGACCTCATACTCATCAACAGGGAGGGGATGGTGGGGAATGTGAAGCTCCAAGACATCCTTGGCTGCAGTGATCACAAGATATTGGAGTCTGAGATCCCCAGGGGAGTGAGAAGGCCACACAGCAAGCTCACTGCCCTGGACTTCAGGAGAGCAGACTTTGGCCTCTTCAGGAACCTGCTCAGTAAAGTTCCGTGGGATAAATCCGTACAGGGCAGGGGGCCCAAGACTGCTGGTTGATATCCAAGGGTCACCTGTTCCAAGCTCCGGAGCATTGCATCCTGACAAGAAGGAAATGGGGCAAGAAGGTCAGGAGGCCTCCATGGATGGATATAGAGCTTCTGAGAAAACTCAGAAGAAAAAAAGAAGCTTATAGAAGGTTGAAGTGAGGACAGGCAGCCTGGAAAGAATACAGGGATGTTGTCTGAGAAGCTAGGGACAAGGTCAGGAAAGCCAAGGTCCAGATAGAATTGAGTCTGGGCAGGGATGTCAGAGATCACAGGAAAGGCTTCTATTATAGGTACATTGCAAACAAAAGACAGATTAGGAATAATGTGGGCCCTCTCCAGAGGGAAACTGGAGAAATGGGTACCCTGGATTTGGAGAGGTCTGAAGTTCTCAATGACTTCTTTGCCTCAGTCTTCACCAGCAAGTGCTCTGACCACACTGCTCAAGTCTTGGAAGGCAAATGCAGGGGCTGTGAAAACGAAGACCTTAGGCCCACTGTAGGAGAGGATCAGATTTGAGATAATTTTAGGAACCTGATGTGCACAAGTCCATGAGGCCTGAAGGAGCTGGCAGATGAAGTTATGAAGCCGCTGTCCATCATATTTGGAAAATCATGGCAGTCACATGTAGTTATGACTGGAAAAAGGGAGATACAACTGCCATTTTCAAGAAAGGGAAACGGAAGCCCTGGGAAACTACAGACCAGTCAGTCTCACCTCTTTGCCTGGCAGGATCACGGGGCAAATTCTCCTGAAAAGCATGCTAAGGCACATGAAAAACAAGGTGGTTGGTGACAGCCAGCATGGCTTCACTAAGGGAAAATCTTGCCGGACCAATTTGGTGGCCTTCTATACTGGGGCCATCATAGATGGCCATCATAGTTCTGTGCAGAACTGATGGATAGGGGCAAAGCAGTTGACGTCATCTATCTAGACTTGTGCAAAGCATTCGACACTGTCTCATACAACATCCTTGTCACTAAATTGGAGATACATAAATTCGTAAGTTCATACATAAGTTCAACTAAGCCAAGTGCAAGGTCCTACACCTGAGACAGGGCAATCCCAGGCACAGCTACAGGCTGGGCGGGGAGGAGATTCAGAGGAGAGAAGGACTTGGGGGTGTTAGTTGATGAGAAACTGAACATGAGCCGGCTTCAGTGTGTGCTCGCAGCTCAGAAAGCCAACTGTATCCTGGGCTGCATCAAAAGAAGCGTGACCAGCAGGTCGAAAGAGGTGATCCTGCCCCTCTACTCTGCTCTTGTGAGACCTCACTTGGAGTATTGTGTGCAGTTCTGGTGTCCTAAACATAAGAATTGCATGGAGCTATTGGAGCAAGTCCAAAGGTGGCTTGAGTACTTCCCATACAAAGACAGGCTGAGAAAGTTGGGGCTGTTCATCCTGGAGAAGAGAAGGCTGCGTGGAGACCTCATAGCAGCCTTCTAGTATCTGAAGGGAGCCTACAAGGATGCTGGAGAAGGACTTTTCATCAGGGACTGTAGTGACAGGACAAGAGGTAATGGGTTTAAACAGGGGAAGTTCAGGTTAGTTATAAGGAAGAAGTTCTTTACTGTGAGGGTGGTGAGGCACTGGAGCAGGTTGCTGGCAGAAGTGGTAAATGCTTTATCCCTGGCAGTGTTCAAGGTCAGAGCCTTGGGTGACATGGTCTAGTATGAGGTGCCCCTGCCCATGGTAGGGGGTTTGGAACTAGATGATCTTAAGGTTCTTTCCTACCCTAACTATTCTATGATTCTACCATGGATTCAGAAGCCATGCAGATGAGGAGAAAACACCAAGAATGTTTATGAAGTATTTGAATACTATAATAGCAGGAGTGTTGTTTTTTATTGCTGTTTAAATGAAAATATTTTAGCATTCAGGAGGTTCTTGGGTCACCCAGCCTGGAAAGCCTGGAAGTATACCTGAAGGGATGAAGGTGCGGACAATCAGCTTTTCCTTACAGTTTAAGGTAAATAATATATACATATGGCATATGATTAAAAAAAAATAAATAAAATATGAAGTTTATTTTCCTCAGCTCCATTTTTCACTTGACTTGATAAGTAAATCCTTGGTGTAATTCATTGTAATTTTTTAGTTAGTTACACTTAACTATTTTTGCAATTTTTTTTTTTCCCTCTCCCCACTGTTGTGGTACTTCCATGCAAAATTGAAGTTACTCAAAATGATTGATGTCTGTTTCTTTTTATGTTTGTTCATTCTTGAAAAAGCGTACTGTGTCTTTGATTGTTTGCTAGCCTTCTTTAAATCTGATAAGGAAAATGGTCCTGAAAAAGATAAGAAGTGCTGATATGACCTTGGCCATATCTTAGCTAGCAGGTGCCTTTAGAATAAGATGGTACTGCATCATAATTTCCTGATGAGTTACAGCATCATGATGGCATGTGCTCCCACTCAGAATCTATTTTAAGAAATGACAGAAGCACTTTCTTATAATTAATCTTGTGCTCAAAAATACTGGATTGGAGTGAAGAAAGTCTGCAAAGTAATGACGTTCTGGAGATCAAAAGAGAACTAATGGAAAAGTAGTTATTTAATTTGTGTGTAAAAAAAAAAAAACTTATCAGGAAAAAAGAAAACATCATCTCTGGTTTTTGTATTAGTCTGTACGTCTGTTCGTATAACAGATTAGTACAACAGAAGAAATAGTAAAGATTTCCTCAGACATGTGGCCCATTTTGTTAGGCAGAACTTTCAAAAACTATTTTAAGTTCAGTGGTGTAATGGCTGTTAGAAATTGCAGCATAGGTCTTGAAAATGTATGATCAAACCTTCTGAAAAGCAGAGCATCTGATCTCTTTGCTAAAGTTCCCTATTTTGATGGTGGTTTCAGTTTATCAAGAAAATGTAGGCATTTTCTTAATGTTTGAGGCACAGTGGTTGTAAGGGGCAAGTTTTCATCTTATGACTTTAGTATGCTGCAGATTCTGGCCTACTCTGGACAACTCTGTATTTTCCCAGAATGAAAGGGTCCTGAAAGTGTTTGAGGATACTCTGTACAAAAAATGACTTGACCTTAATAAGGTGACTAGAGGTTTTATAAACCTTTTAGTTCATATTAGCTGTATTTCAACTCAAGATATAAAACTCAGCTGCATACACTGTAAGTTATTCAAGTGTAGAAAACCTTCTGTTGTAGCTTTATGTTGCTATGTTAGCAATATATGGTATATTAGAAGATGGGACAGCTGTGCACTGCCAGAATACAGATTAGTACTAATGCAAGAAGAAAAGCCAAGTGCTAAGCTAAATATTCTGAGTTGTGTGCCATAACATTTTGTGGTGAACTAGAGAATTTTTGTCTTCTTTCTGTGCTGCTTTTCTACAAGCTACCTCTTCTCTGAATATGACTAATTCTAATCTGCTATTAACACATCACTATTTCTTGAATGGCCTGTGGGAACAATCAGGATTTGGGAAGTGGAGCACACTTCACCTGGCTTGCTTATTTTTACATTAACAAATGTAGGTAAGAAATCTTTAGGTCGCTACAGTCTTCTGTTACAAAATTAGGACAGTATATTTAAAGAATAAGTGCAGTGAATATGTGTGTAGCTAGAATTGCATTATTAAATAACTTGCTATGATAAGTTCAGAAGGCTGTTACCCCAAAGTATTAGAGGCTTCCAGCCTTTGACATGAAAATAACCAATTTTGAGAAACACAAACTTTCTAAAGAAGTTTGACCTATAGAACAATGTTGTGTTTTAAAGGTTTAATTAATGGGGATCTGCTGTGGGTAAAGAGGTCTTTCTCTGATTGGAAGCTGGTATGCTGGTTTTGCGAAGTATTCTGTACTATATAGGAAGATCATTAAATAATACAGTCATCCCTCTTTAAGTACTGGAATTCTACATTTCTACAGAGGAGGAATATTTTTTTTTGTTTTTGCAAGATCCTTATTAGCAGCAGGCTTGGCATGTTAAAAATAAAGGTAGTATACCGATTCAAATCCAATCAAGGATTTCCAAATTACTAGGAAGATGCAGTTTCTTGTGGGTCTTGAAATAGTGCTGTGTTTTGGTCTTGTTTGCGTATTGTGAGCAGGTGGCCTACAGGTGTAGGTCTTGGGGTTCTGTTGAAAGATACTTAGTACACAGAATACTCACTTTATAGAGGAAAAACCAGAAGGTAAAAGCATGAAGAGGAACACTTCCTTCATGACTGACAGAGTTTCATGTGAGCTGAACACAAATGAAAGCACATTTAAGATAGTATTTTTTAAGAAATACTGTAAGTGAAACTTTCTCTCATGTGCTCAATATTGTTCTTTGTTCCATTAAGCAGTTAATTCAAAGGTTTACCTGAGAGACGGAAATATTGTTTTGGTCTTCACACCAGCGTAGCTTGAAGAACTTTGCTTGTTTACTAACTTTACATGTGTGGGTACCTTTCTGAAGCTCTGTTTCAAACAAGTCTAAGCATTGTGTGATGGACTGCAGTGTGAAATGGGACCTGGCAAACTAGTGGATCCATATAAGGTCAGCTTGTTAACCTGTGATTGTTGAACTGGTTGCCTGAAATGTGGGTGAACACTAATGTTTGCCTGGCTGTGGGAAGTCTCTGGCAAGCTATGCTCTATTTAGTCCACTTTATTTTGGAGTTTATTTTCTTCTGTTTCTGAATTTTTTTATTTTTTTTTTGTAGTGGTTATGTGGCTATCACATTTTTGTAAATGCTGTGTATAGAATTTTTCTTTTTTTAAGTATTGCTTTAGGAGATGTAAGCTTAAAAATTGTCAAGGGGAGTTTCAGTCTGTTAAAATGTGTGCTGTTTGCATTAGATATCACATAGTACAATATTCCACAACTGTTTCATTTGTAACTAAAAATGCATTTATAAAGGCATTTCTGATGTGTTTAAAAATGTTCTAGTATGTTTTCTGAAATTGCTCAGCTAATTCAGAAATGCTGAGTATGGATGATATATGTCCATTTGGTGGATTCCCCAAAGCTGGATGCTTGTAAAGTTCAGGGGGCTAGGCTGGCTATTCTAGGTCATGCTTTGCCAAGAAAGGTTGGACCAGATGGTCCTTGCGGTCATTTCCAACCTGGTATTCTGTGATTCTGTGAGAAATGCTGAATCAGCTGTGGTGTAGTTTCAGCATAGGATACTTTGCTGATATGTCAGGAAAAAGTGTAAAATAACAACAGGTCTTTTGAGTGCTATGTTTTTTCTTTATGAAGTGTTTTCTTTAACATGTAGCTTTCAAGATGTGGCTATTGGAAATTCAGTCTTGATAATGTAATTTATTTTCTGTAGTCTGCTTAATATTTTTTTCTTAAGTTGTTCTTTAGAATTAATGAAGTCACTTAGAATTCTCTACTGTAAAGTAATAAATGAAAGATCTGCTCTCTTTGAAGAGAAAACGGATTACTGAAAAGCAAATAAGTGCCACAATTTCCTGGCTGGCATATCTTTACTTGCGCAGCCCTTAGTGGAGACAGAGCATTTCCCAAAGGAGGTTTCTGCTTCCACAACTTTGTGGAGTCTGCTGAAATGACACATGGGGACGAAAATGTACTTTCTGTCTGTATCCACTCCCAGGTTTTTCATGGGTTGTGTATGGTCCTTGAAGGGAAATTTTTTTTTTGCTCTTCTTCCTTCCATTTGATATAATGTCTAAGTTTTACATACTTCAGATAACTTCACATACTCTTTAAACTTACTGAAAAAAAAGAAAAAATGTTTGGTCTTAGAATGTGTTTCAAACACTGAGGAGTAAATGTTTATGATGTAAAGATGTGTTGGTATTTGCAGTTCTGTATGACTTTTTCTGCTTTATTATTTTTGCTATTAGCCCACATTTTGACCAAGTCCTGTGTATATGTTCTGCATACGTAAGGGGAAGTTCTTATAGCACAAGATTTTGTGAGATTAAGAAATTTTAAATTAAACCAGCAAAATATTTTTAAGGTTGGTTTGGATCCTTAGTAAGCCTATGGAAGTGGTTGGGGTTTCTTATTTCAGTCATACAACTCCTAAACTTTGCTTTGTTCATATTATATACTGGAAAGGTAGTTGCCTGGCCTTATGAGAATTTCTCATGTACTTGTGGATTTTGAATTCATTATAGTTTTGTTTTAAAAGCATAGTTGCCTAATAGGGGAAAATCAGGGGAGATTGGGGTTTTTTTTGTTTGTTGTTTTGTTTGTTTGTTGTTTGTTTTTTTTTGTTTTTGTTTTTTGTTTTGTTTTGTTAGTTTGTTTTTAACAGTAGATATCTGGGTTTGGCCTCACTTGAGGGGTTAAAAATGCAGATACTGGCTCATTAAGTTATATGAAGGATATGGGTATCTTCTAGCATCATATTTCTGTTCAAATATGAAATGGTAATTCAATACTGTTACATATTCCATTTTTTAATATGAAAGAGAATGCTGCATTCTGACAAGTCTTTTCATTTGAAGAAAATTTGAGCATGCATTTTGGCTTCCTAGTTCAGTTTCCATAGCCAGCGTAAATTTCCTGTTTTCCAGCCTGCCATTTGTGAAGTGTATAATATAATGTTCTCATTGGGTGGTCTGGGAATGGATTAATGTGCATGTGACACACTGAAGTAGAATAGGACACTTACACTATATAAAATACTTAGACCAGAAAAATGAAACTAATATGTAGGGACAGGGAACACTTCACTTTTTCTGTCTTTCTCTGTGTTCAGTAGGAAAATGTAAGTGCCATACTGACTCAGACTGGAATCCGTATGGTGTAATATCATGTTGTAATAGGCATTTTTATTTTTTCTTTCTGCATGTCAGTTTAACTTCTCATTGAAACAGAAGCAAAACATCTATTTTCAAGATTTTTTTTGTCAAATCCATTAGTTCTGTTATTGTCCATAATCTGAGGTTTCTTGATCACTTTTAATTAGAAAATGTCATGAAAGTGATATTTGTAAGGAAGGCTGAAATAGAATTTACATTTTTTTAACCTCAAAGTTACTACAAAACCCCTCAGCATGTATATTATATAGACTTCTACAAACAGGTTGTTTCTGTTATGTATGGTATTGCATTGAAAGGTTGTGTTCTGATAAAACTGAATCAATCTTTATGGATTTTACATCAGGGTTTATATATAGCATTTATAATTAGATGTAATTAAATTTAAAAATTTATGGCCATCATTTCATTTTCTGCTTTTTCAAAGGTAATGTTTTTATCAGTTAGGAGGCCTCAAATTTATATATTTATGCATATATTTAAAAAATAAAAACCTGGCATTTGTCTACTTAGCAGCATGTTTTCCCTTTTTCAATTTGTGTTTCTATGGCAAAAAAAGTTTTAGGCAATCAGTAACTGTCACCTTATTTTTGAGCTTAGTGGTTATTTTCAATCAAATCTGATGGAGGGATAGCAGTATTAAAAATTTTAGGTGCCTATAAAACATCTTGTTTGGTAGAAGAAATGCCCACAGAGGAAGAGGCTTTTGTGCGAGTTCTTTCCTGCTCAGGCAGCAACAAATTCCAGTGAAGGTACCTGGAAGTGACACTTTAATAGTTCCATCAGTCATGGAAGTTCTGTTTAGTGAATAAACTGAACTGAATGTAGAAACACATGATTCAAATATGCAATTTTTGTTTGTCTTTTCCTTGTTGCTTTTTGTTAGGGCATCATGTAAGCTTTATCAGTATTTTTTTATAATGTACTTTTTGCCAGTGTCTAGTAGAAAACATTTCAAAGTTACTGCCAGTTCACCTCCAGGGAAAGTATTCTTCTGACGTAAGTTGGTACAGGGTTTAAATGTGTGCATGCAATATTTGATATCGCTTTAGTGTCCCTCTATTCATAGCAATGGTTTGCCTCTTTCAGTCCTACTGTGTTAGTGATCTCTGTGGCACTTACTGTCAATGAGACTTTTGGAGCATTGAGTTGCAGGACATTGTGTTGTCAAAAGATATGTGACTGAGACTGAATGCATTTCATAGGTTTGCAATATAGAATGGAAACAAAAATGGGTTGGAAATTATGAGATCTTGTACCAGGAAGCAAAAGGCAACCAGGTCTCTACACAAGTGAAGAGATTTAACCTTAAAAAAACAGAAATAAAAAAGAAAAAAAAAAAACACATAAAGTTGTTTAATTTTTTTCCCTAAACTAAATATCAGGTTTGATCTATGGTTTTGGAGTAAAGAATTATAAACACTCTTGGATTGCATACTTTTGTTATTTTAAGGAATCTTAATGAGCAAATACAGGGTTATACTGTGTGTTCCAGCTCTAGCATCTCCTTGCATAATTAGTTATTCATCAGTTTTTCTTGAAGTTGCCTAAATATGGAACTCACACTTTTGGTTTCCCAGTATGTTGTAATTAAAATTTATTTGCCATGCAATGTCCATGGTCAAAAATTAGAAAAAGAGTGAATGGCAGCTGGTAGGTGACAGAGGTCCATATTGTGCTCTTCGTAATGCCATGTTCTCTTTTTATATGATGTTCTAGACCCTCCCTCTGCATTCTCAAAAGAATTACTGCAGTTCTATAACATTAAAGAAGAGCGATGTTTTCTACTTAACTCAAGTTATGCAACATAAGGCCTTTATCTTGCCTTTTTTTTTTTTTTTTTATTGTAATACCTTCTTTCAGTCACTCCCATGCTCACCCAAGTTCAACAGTATCATACCGTTCACTCTCTTCCTCTTCCTTACACACTGCAATTGCTCTTGCGGCAAAAATGCAGAAAAAGTAGTTGTAAAAGAAAATCAGATTACTCCCAAGCAATCTGAGTTAACATTATATCGGTGCAAAATGCAAAGACCAAAATTCTAGAAGCTATATAGTGAGTGCTTCTAGGGAAAAGTAGTTTGACAAACTGTAGGAGGAGAAACAACTTTTCATTTAGTATCTGCTAACTACAGAATTTGTGCTCTTGTATTTTTTAGTAAAGTTCAGCTTGCATAAAAAGGGGGAAAAAAACCCCAAACAACAAACCCAAACCCAACCAAAAACTCAGAGCAAGAATATATGAAAGTAAGGGAAGTCGCTAAAGAGGAATCTGAAAGAGCAGCTGAATGGTTTGTGATGCTGCTCAATCTGTTTAAAGTCATTGTATTAGACTCGGAACTGGAACACATGCCGCAAATGAAAGGACTTCAATTAGCTGACCACTAGCTAGTTTGAATGGCATAGTGTGTTAGTCTCAGCTTTGTCAAGATCAGATGACTGTTACAGTGCCTTACACCTCCCATTCAGCCTGTGTACCTCTCTTTCCATTCTGTGGAGACCAAGCTGTGACGGTGTGGACCGGTCCTGTGTTTCCCGCAGCATGGAACTGGTAAGTAGCCATCCTATGAGCCACTTCCAAGAACTACAAAGTACTCTTCTGTTTCCCCAAATTTTGATACAGTATCAGAAGACCAAAAAATGAAAGCTGACATGTTGAAACTTCAGAAGAAAGGAAGTTGCTATTACTAAAAACGTGTAATGCAGAGGGGGAAAATAGATCAGAGATGCTGTCAAGTTAAATGCAAAAGTACTAAATAAGGCAAACCCGAAAAAGATTGTTGAGAATCAACTTGCTAGGAGTATAACACCTAATCATAATAATCGTTTATGTCTATCAGGGAGCAGAAAGCTTTTCAGAGTTAATGGGGCCACTAGAGGACCAAAATATAAAAGGAGTAGTTGAGGAAAAGAAAAACATGATGTAAAAGTTAAATGTAGTCTTTGCACTAGTCGCTTGTACAGAGAAGATGAAGGAGCTGGCTGCCTGAAATGCATGCTGTGCTTTTTGTTGTGGTTTTTTTTGGGGGGTGGGTGGGTGGAGTGGGGTGTGTGTGATTGTGTTTTTTTGTTTTTGTTCCGTTGTGTCTGGTTGGTTGTTTTTTGTGTGTGTGGTTTTTTTTTGGGGGTGTGCGTGGGTTTTTTTGGGGGGGGTGTGTGGTTTTTGTGTTGTTTTTTTTTTGGTTTTCTGGTTTTTCTTTTTTTCTTTCTTTTTTTTCTTAAACATGATGTGAATCTCACATAGAAGGTTTTTAGCCGAAGTTACTGACCCTGAAGTAACAGCGCTCTGAGAGGAAGTGTCATTTGAGTTTTGTTTCTTTTTTTTTTTTTTTTTTTTTAAGGGAATACTTGTGGTCATTCCAGCAATTTCAGACCAGGAAATCTGAATCCTATACTGAGCGCACTTCAGAAGCTGTAGCAAAGACTGGTATGTTTTAAGCATAACTGCTAGTATACTGTGAAAGAGTTGAAACATTTTTTCCTGAAGTTAATTCTGTTCAGTCTGCTGGAAGGTTTTTTAAATGTCTCACGATGCTTCAACATGAGTGATATAATAAATTTGCATTTTCAGAATGCTTCAAAAGACTCTTAAAGAAACTAAACTGTCCAGCAATAAGCAGCAAAGTCCTTCCACTTTTTAATAGTTAATAATTAGAAAAGTGTAGGAATAAATTGTCAGACTTCCCTGTAGAGGCATTTACCAACAGAGTCATGTAAGAATCTGTCTGCTCTGTGAGCTGTCATGGTTAACATAAGAGAATACAAAACAGCTTCTGTACAACTTACTGCTTCTCATATTGCAAGTAGTAGGAGGCATAAATGAAATTATGAGTAGTTTTAATTATACATATTATTACAATGGCTTCAAAATTAACCTGTACTCAGATAAAATTTATACTTTTAGTCTCTATAGAAATAGAATGTAGTAGTGATGAAGTGATTTTTCTACAGTAGGTGTCAAAAGACTTAGCTTGCCATTTTGGGAATCAGGGTAGCATGTGACTTTTATGTTTTTACATAATTTTATAGAAATTAGCACCCATATTCGCCAGAGTATGGAGGGAAAAAAAAAAAAGGCAGTAAATGGCGAATACTTAGAGATTCTACTGATTTCTATTTGAGATCTTGAAAAACACTTTCTTACTCCGTAAATACGTTTAATATTGATTGCTGCTAAAACTGAGAATTTCCCATTGTTCTTAATGATTTCAAAAGCTCTGTGGCCTTACTGGTAGTCTTGGTTTTAAGCTTAGGGTTATTGATTGGAGGTCAGGAAGGAATTTTCTTACAAATTAGGATGTCTTTAGTTTTGAACATGGTTCACTTTCCTAGTATTGTCTGAATCACTGGACATGCTTCTGTGTAAGAATAGGCTGCATGCTTGGAGCCAGTCAAAGACAGAAATAGAATAGAAGGACTTGTGGAGGAATTGAATGGTGAGTGTTGTTATGCTGCTTTTAAGATCCCTGTAGAAAAATCTCTTAATAAACAACAACTGTTACTGTCCTCAAATTAGAATTAATGCAAAACATCACACTCTGTATTCAATCTAATTCATGTAATACAACCTTTTTGCTTAATTGTCTGTCTGTGTCTGGTCTGTTTTTTCTTTTTTTTTTTTTTTTTTTTTAGATTACAAACCCTAATCTCACTTGGGACCATCAATTGCTATTGCAGTGCAAGTCATATTTAGAATTAAAAAGCACTTATCACTGTCTTGTTTTGTTTTAAAAATGTTCAAATACTGTTATATTTACGTTAGAAAAATGCTGCTTAAATGTTCTAAGTTTAGGAGTGAAAGAGCTTTCTGCGGACTGAGTACTTGTACATGTTTAACATTGTGAATTTTCTGGTTAACTTCAATTAAACAGGTTGGTGCTTTTAGGGGGAAATGAATATGTAAATCTTCATAGTATTGTGCTTTAAGTGGTGAGGCAACAAGTGAAAACAGTTGGCAGAACAGAGTAACAGCACATGTTTATCTGTGTAATTGACCTGTTTCAGTGGTCGGAGCAGGCGAGTAATCTGTCTGCATTGCAGGACCTGCAGAGCTAACAGCTAGCATCTTTAATCTGTAAATAAACTTTAGTTTCAGATTATAACAGATGTACATCTTCTGAATTCAGTAAAAATGCAGATATGTAACTTCAGCTGCAAATCACTCATACTAAGATTTTTTTTATTTTTTTTTTTTATTTTTAAGATTCTGAGAACTATGTATGGGTCTGAAAATATTTCAGCAGTGAGCTATTTTGAGATAAGGAACTTGTAAAGTCTTTAGTCTTATTTACCTAGTATGCTAATTTCTTCCTGCTGTCATATGTTGTGCTACTTGTTTATGATTGGTGTTGATAGCATTTACATTCAGTAATCTTTACAAATAAAAGTATGCACGTGTTTTTAGAGCCAGAGTCATATGTCTGGGCCAAAAATCAGGAGTAGCAGAGAGTATGCTTTGCTGCAGAGCAGCTAGAGAAATTGTACCTGGGAACTGTGTTCCACAAATGAAAGATTCGATTTGAATATGAAACTCTTCTCAGTAAAGGTGGGGAAAAACATATAGTCAGTGTGAGGATGGAGTGTGACAATGCTGGATGCGAAAAGTATCACCTGCATCTCCTAAACATTCTTTTGCCTTTAGAGATGAAGGCAGAATTGGTGTCATTGCTAGCCTAGCTCCAAAAAGCTGATAAGGCATTTGACTTGAATCAGGTGAAAGACCTGTGTTGGAGGCTAGTGTGTGCGTTGTATATTTTTAGCAATCTGAGCATTATAGGTTTTGTGTGGTCTGAAATGCCTGTAAATAACTAATAACCTGGACTACTGTATTTTTTTTAGCTGTGCCTTTCTGAACTCTAGGGTAGACCTTGGCTCATGACATCCATCTGTCGCATCATTCATAGGATTGTATGGGAAAATGCAAATCTCAAGCAGAGCAGGATTACACACCATGTTGGCCATCTGCAAACACTGGCTTCTTGCCTTCTGCTACAGACTTCACCCTAATTTTGGCAAGGAAGTAGAAGAGTTCAGTTTTATTTTAATCAAGTAGTAAAAATTCTTGCCAGTTTAGTTATAGATGGAGAGAAGGCTTGGCACTATTCTTGATGCCCATTTCCTTGCTTTCAGTCTTGGCTTTGAAATTTTGGTATTATAAGATTCCTATGTTGTATATAACTATCATTTACTACAGTTTGGTCTGTAGGCATGGGAAAAAATTTCTTAGGGTAGATGTCAGTTATTCAACAGGCAACAGATATTTTCAATGAAATATTTTACCAAAAAACCACCCCAAAACTAAACCTCTAGCATTTTTTATTTGAACATCACTCCAGAATCCCATTGACTCAGAGTACTTGTCAAGTTATGGTTTTCCCTTCAGAGACTATAAAATTGGTCTGTTTCTTACTCTGAAATTGAGCTGAAGAAATTTTACTATCATAAATTTGGTGGGGTATAGGTAGTTTTGTGAAATGGAGCTGATGTTTTTCCAGAAGAGCTGCAGCTTGCAGTTCTATGCAAGTGACTGGCTGAACAAACTGAATTGATTTTGCTTTATAGTCCATTTTAGAGGTTTGCATTTATTTTGCAGGGTTTTCTTGTTACCAGTGACAGGTAGTGCTGCCACAGAGCAAGTATAGGGTATATGTGACTAGAGAATCATCTGTGTTTTCTTGATCTCAAAAATGTGTCTATGTTTCATGAAAGACAGTTTGTAACTTGCTTGTGGTGCTTTTTTGTGAGACTTATTTTAGGGTCTATGTTCTACAGATGATGAAGGGCATTGGTTTAAAAAAAATGCTACTCCTTGTTATGCTTATTTTCTGCTTAGAATTTTGCAGTTGGTCTGAGAGGTAGTATCAAAAGACAATTTTGAGAGAGGTGTGTGTGAAATGTGGAACTACTTCTTACAATGCTAAGCATGCTTTTGGCATGTTTCAGATTTTTGAAGTGGTGGTTTTTGGAAAAAACTTTATATATGCAGGTATTTTGCAATGCCTTTATAATATGAAATATTACCAAAACAGTTTAAAGTTGAAAAGACATAAAGGTGTAATACTGTCTGTAAGAAAGAACAGATGACAACTTGTCCTGGGTTCAGCAGTAGCAGTCATTTTTTCTCCTTTTTAGTAGCTGGTGCAGTGCTGTGGTTTTGACTCTCAGCCTGGGAACAGTGCTGATAACATCGATGTTTTTAGCTGCTGCTCAGTAATGTTTACTCTGACCAAGGACTTCCTGAGCCTCATGCTCTGCCCTGGGAGGAGGGGAAGCCAGGAGGAAGCAGAAACAGGGCACCTGGCCCAAACTAGCCAAAGAGGTATTCCATACCACAGCACGTCATGCCCAGTATATAAACTGGGGCCAGTTAGCCGGAAGGCCTAGATCACTGCTCTGTCAGGCTGGGTATCGGTCAGCGGGTGGTGAGCAGTTGTATTCTCTTCCCTTGTTATTTCCCTTATCATTATTGTTATTGGTGGTAGCAGCAGCGGTTTGTGTTATACCTTAGTTACTGGAGTGTTCTTATTTCAACCCGTGGGAGTTACATTCTTTGCATTCTCCTCCCCATCCCTCCGGGAGCAAGGGGAGAGGAAATGGGGGAGTGAGCAAACGGCTGCGTGGTACTGAGTTACCAGCTGGGCTTAAACCACGACACAACTGTACTTACTGTTACTTCATTCCTTCAGCTTTCTTGAAGTTATTGAAGGTAGAACTGCATGCATGTTTGCTGCTCCAGGAGTGCAATCATACTGAATTTTTGGTCAAACCTCTCGATTGTTGTCCTTTTGATCAATTGGCACAACATTCGCAAGTGATTTGACTATAAGCAAATTCTTCTAAAAAACATTAGTTATAACAGTTGATAGCTGTAAATTATGGAAAAGCCTGTCTAAATGTGCTATGTACCCTTTCTGTCTTGTTAATGAAGGGTTTTTTTGCTATAACATGTCTTTGGGTGCTTGAAAGTAATTTTAAGGTCGATGAATCCAGAAAGATCTCAGTGGAATTTGTTTATGCTGTAATACAAAATACTTGTGCTTCTTGCAGATCTTGGACTTGCATGTGTAATGAAGCACTATGTAATGACTCTTAACAAAAGAAAAGTAATAAAAAGGTTTCTTGGCTTTTACAAAAATCTCTTTGTAATCTCCTGAGCAAAAATCTTGTTAATGTATTTACGTAGGATGACTGAGTTCCTTAACAGTAGGTGCACTTTTTTAAGTGACTTGCACACTAGTATACATACATATACAGATAGATCCTCCTGGAAACTGTGGTCGGGCACATCAAAAATAAGGAGATAACTGGTGAGAGGCAACATGGCTTCACTAAAGGCAAACTATGCCTAACAAATTTGGTTGCCTTCTGCAGTGGGGTTTCAGCCTTGATGGATAAGGGAAGAGTGATGTCGTATGCCTGGACCTGTGCAAAGCATGTGATGCTGTCCCACATGATGTTCTTCTCTCTAAACTGGAGAGGCATGGATAGGATGGATGGATTGGTTGGTGGATAAGGAATTGGCTGGATGGTTGCACTCAGTGAGTTGTGGTCAATGGATTGATGTCCAAGTGGAGACCAGTGACAAGGGGCATTTCTCGGATTGGTACTGGAACCGACACTGTTCTACATCATTGCTGGCAACATGGACAGTGGGATTCAGTGTACCTCAGCAATTTTGCTGATGACACCAAGCTGTGTGGTGCGGTCAACATGCTGGAAGGGAAGGGATGCCATCCAGAGAGACCTTGACATGCTTGAGAGGTGGGCCTGTGTGAACCTCATGAAATTCAACAAGGCCTAGTGCAGGGTCCTGCCTGTGGGTCAAGAGAAACCCCAGCTCAAATACAGGCTGGGCAAAGGATGGATTGAGAGCAGCCCTGAGGAGAAAGACTTGGGGGTGTTGACTGACAAGAAGCTGAACGTGACCCAGTGATGTGCACTTGCAGCCCAGAAAGCTTTTTTGCCAGACTGAATAAGCTCAAGTCCCTCAGTCTGTCTTCTTTAAGTGCATGCTCTGGGGCCCTGGCCATCTTGGTGCTCTCTGCCTGCCCCTCTCTAATTTTTCAACATTGCCTTTAAGCTAGGGGATCCAAAACTGAACATGCTGTCCCAGGTGCAGGGTCATGAGTGCTGAGTAGAAACTTTAATTTGCCTGGATCTGCTGGTCTCCCTTTTGATTTTGCCCAGTCCTCAAGTTTCTCTAGGGCTCTGGGTTGAATCTGACATTCATCAGCTCAGCTCCTCCCTCTAATTTAATGCCCTCCTCAAATTTCCTGCAGCATAGGCTGTCTCATCATTCAGGGTGCTGCTTTAACAAAAAAAGTAGAAAAGAAATTCAGTCATCTGTCCCCTTTTGTTGACCCGTTTGGTATTCTGGTCTGTTGTGGTTTAAGCTCAGCCAGTAACTCAGAGCCACGCAGCTGTTCACTCACTCTCCCTTTCTTCTTCTCCCCCATTCCCAGAGGGATGAGGAGGAGAATCAAAAGGATTCTCCAGACCCCAGGACATAGTCGTTACTAGCTGCTAAGTGAATATTGAGTCATTTATTGTTATTTTTGAACCTAGGTGGTCTGACTGATTTTCAGTCTACCTAACAGTTCATTCTTTCAGCCCATGTTTCTCAGCTTCCAGATAATGCTGTGTAAGATGGTTTCCCAAACCTCGCTAAGATCTAGTTACATTAAATCCATAGCTTTCCCCTTAGCTAACATAGCAGTCATGTCACTAAGTAGGCAATCAGGTTGGTCAAGTGTAATTTGTCCTTGGTAAAACCGTGTTGACTGTTTCTAGTTGCTTTCTTGTCCATCATGTTTGGGAATGGACTCTAGAAGGACATGATCCGTGGTCTTTTCTAGTACTTTCTAGTTCAGGTTGTCCATCTTGTTGTTCCACTGGTCTCTTCTCTTTGCCTTTCTTAAGGATTAGCCTTTTTCTAATAATAAATACAGCTTCACTAAGCATTCCTAAAATGTTGGTCCCATGCTGTTGGTTTCTCCACTTTTTCCCAAACCCTGTTGCTACCTGCAGTCATCCAAGGAGTAAGCTTTACCTGTGTGAAATAGGACAAAAAAGGCATCGAGTATTTCAGTGTTTTCTGTATCATCTGTCACTGGGTTGTCTTTACCCATCTGCCAGAAGACTCTTGTTTTCCTGAACTTTCTTTTGCACTAACAATACCTGTAGAATCTTTTCTTGTCGTTATGTTCAGCAAAAGAAGTGTCTTCCTAACTCCCTTTTTTGATTCTTGTCATTAAATGATGATTCTATTCTCCTCCTTTGTTGCCTGTTCTTGTTTCTAGTTCTATGTTCCACTCTTACCATCTTGTAGGAGAGCAGACAAGCAGATTTTAAATATATGTGAAGACTGGAGAAGAGAATGTTTTTAGCATATGCTTTGTTAGTGGAACTATTAGTGGCATAGAGTTTTTATTTTGCTTGTCTATAAACAAGTTTTAACAAAGTAAAAGGGATTCAGAAAAGTATTTCCAGTAAACCATACACTCAGTGTGTGAGGCTTGGAAAGCATGATTTAACCAGCTTTTTACATTTGTATTTCTAGTCGGTCATGGGCATTGTTTTACCTCTACTAACTAGGAGAAATCTGAACTTATTCTTTGAGCTGAGTTGTACCAGTAATCATTAAACTTTAAAATGTGGCATTTGAGAAAAAATCAATTACAGATGAATTTTCAGCTTTAAGTAGTGGTGTGGTAATGCGGGTTAATAAAATTTGAATATTCTTTGTTTAACTGTTGGATCCTATCTCAGGTCAGTGGCTTCAGTAGTCAGTCTTTCTGAGAATGGAAATGTGTAATCTTAAAAGCACGAACTCTACCCTAACATGACATCCTTCAAAAAAGAAAAGAAAACCAACCCTGGAACACTTACTCTTGAATTGTCTTTCTACAACATAACAGTAGACAACTAGTAGACAACTCTTTGTTTTCCAAAGTGGACTTTGTGTTCCCGTTATGAATATTGCCTACTGCCCGGCCTTGCCTGGAGCACCCATACAACAAACATACTTTGGATTCGAAAGCACTTTCATTGTACCAAACTGAAACTCTTTTATTTGTTTTGTGCTGTCTGTCCAGAAAGTCTTGGTGGAATTGATATTTTTCAGATACATAAGATACATAAGAAGGAGATCTACCCAGCCAGAAATTTGCTTGTGTCTTTAGGAGCCATGGTATTTGCGTGGCCAAAATATATATTACATGGAAGAAAATTAAGAATGCTGAAAATACACTGTCTTTCAAAAACAATACTAACAATGTAACTCTCTTGGTCTTCTTTCCATTGGAGGGGTTATTTAAACATACATTTTCAATCATTGGTAATGACAGTAATCCTTTTTCCTTAACGCAGAATTTATGTTGAGTTTTGCCTTCCATCGTATACTTAGTGCTTAAATGTCGCTGGTGATACCTCTGTACCTTTTTGTGCGAGAAAAATAAAATATCTATGTGTTGATTTGCATTTTTTTTTATATATATGTGTGAAAGACCACTCTCAAAGAGGCAGGCTTTGAGATCTTTGGGAGAGTTTTAGTTTCTATTTTGTTAAGTGAAGGAAAAAATTATTTTCAGGGAGTTACTTTGCTGTGATGAAGTTCTTAAATCAGCTGTAAAATGAGTTTGTTATACTGAGTACCTGTTTAATGACACTTGTGGAAAATAAATCCCATTCTTTAAAACCTGAAATGTTTGGTGGTCAGGTAAGTTGATTTCCTGCTTACAAAGTCTTATTTTTAATAGTCTGTACTTAGATTATCTGCAGTTATAGATGCATTTGTCTTCATGATATAAATAATTTTGAGTAAGGTTCAGTAAGGTTTTTTTTCCCCATCAAACTGTATTTGATTTTTGACATGTTTCTGCCACCTTTTTTTTTTTTTTGTTGTGTTCTACCTCTGTCTCTTGTACTGCTTTTGATGTAGTTAAAACATAGCAATTCGCAGACTTGCCTTCTGCAGCAGACAGATTGCCTTGGGTCTGTTTCTCCATTTCTAATGTTAAAAAAAAAAAAAAAAAAAAAAAAAGTGTAACCAATCCAGATATTTTGCTTTTTCATTCATTGAAATTGTTGGCAAGGACAGAAATGAACTTGTGATCTGTGGAGCATTACTTTGGAAATTTTTTTGCGGCAGGAGTGGCTATTGCATGCCAGACTCTCAAGGGAGCTGTTGAGAGTCCCAAGCAGCCTTTGCTACGTTCTCTGGCTTGTTCAGATTGATTTTATTTTTTTCTGAAGTAACTATGATTTTTACAGATGCTGTTTTCTCATATGTAATGTTCAAAGTGGATCTTTTTATTCTGGAGATCTTTACAAGTCAAGCTTTCTATTCCAGGATCATTTTCTGATGCCTGGTGTTACATCTTGACTAACATGGACAAAGCTCTAATTACAGATAGTAAATTAGGCTTCACAACCTGCAAACTGTTCCAGGGACATGACTAATTTTTTATGGCAATGCTACTAGAAATCGCACAACAGGGATGTAAGCCAGGTTCAGTGAATGTTAGTATAGAAATTAGTATTTCTGCCCTGAATTTCCAGGCATACATGACAGATCTTAGACAGAATATCCCCTGGGTCATTGAGTCATATTTTAATAATAAACTTTAGTTCTCACATTCTGCAGTGGGTAAAGTCAGCTTTAGAACTCCATATTCTTTTTCATGAAAATGTATTCTTTCTTGCTTGCAATATGATAAGGAGCTGTCTCTTAAGATAAATCAGCATTTTCTGGGAGCACAGAACATGGAGCTAT
This sequence comes from Psittacus erithacus, assembly GCA_009867235.2. NCBI lineage: Eukaryota > Metazoa > Chordata > Aves > Psittaciformes > Psittacidae > Psittacus > Psittacus erithacus. Next base: position 21,500 of record WYDI02009065.1, on the reverse strand, counting down.
GACAAAAGAAATCAGTTTCCTTTTGTAGCAATTGCTGTTTTCCCTCCCATTATTGGATGTTTGTTCCCATACCAACGCCCCTCCTCTCTCTGTGTCAACACAGCAGTTTGTGGGTTTGTGGAGCTGTCTTGCTAGGTGGGTTAGTTTACCATTTCTGATTAATTTTTTTAATTATTATTTTTTTCCCTCAAATGGCTTAGGGACTGTGGCTTATTGGCTGTTTATAAGACTGCTGCAGAAATCATTCTGTTGGCACAGCGAAAGGGATAGTTAAGGTGGGAGCAAGAGGCAGGAATTTGAAACTCTAAGCTGACATTTCTGCTCAAGTTAAGTTATATAGTGCGCTTGTGACTTTGTTCTTTGGCTCTGAAAGCCATTAATTCAGACTAACAAACAGAAAACTCCACTAATGCTCGATAGTACTTACTTCATCTGACTGATTTTTAAAAGACTTTTTTTTTTTCTGCACATATCCTGAGAGAAAATGATTTAAGTTCTGTGGTACATATGTAAAGTTTCATGACATTGTGATGTGTGCCTGACCATCCTTAGAAGACATGAAAAGCATATCAAGAGGAGTGTCACTGTGTTTGGAATTCTGGTGTCCATCCTGCTGGGTGAGTGCCTTGGCAAAGCTGTCGGAAGCTGCATTATCTGATAGGAAGAGAAGTTAGTTCTTCCTGTTCTAAGAAGTCTGTAGTGTCTTCTGTTTTTCTACTTTTCTCTCTCTGTATTTGAGGAATATGCCTGAGGTTCTGGTGTCCTAGCAATGCCTATTTGTTGTAAAAGTTCCCTGGAAATACACTGGCAGTTCCAGGATGCATCAGAATTGCTCCTTGAGTGGTGCTGAGAACCGATGCCTCATTGCATGACTCAGTACTAGGGCTGTAGTGGCTGTTGCTTGTCTTGGTGCATAATGGATTTTTTTTCTCCACTGGCCTCTTGCATTTTGGTGTGGAAGAAATGCAACCACAGTACCTAAACAGGGCTCTGTACAATGAGTAGAAGTACAGTAATAGAAAATACATTTAAACCAACGTGTTTATTCAGAATCTAAACCAGCTTTTGAAGGTCTCTTACCTTCTCTTTGGGAATGCTTAACACTTTTACACCTTAATTTCAAGATACGTCTCAAGAAAATAGTAAATAAAAGTAAATAGAAAAGTAAGAAGCAAATGGTAAATAAAATGGCTAAATAATTAGCAGTAGGTCAATAGGACCGAACTTGAAAGTTGGACTGAGATCATTAAAGAAAATCAATTACACATTGAGAAGTTCATTTTAGGAGTGTAAGCTTGTAGCACCTACTCTAATTATACAATGTTTTGTTTCTGTCTTAGGCCTGAAATATGGACAAGTCTCTCTTGAGATAATTCAGTTTGAAAATCTCCATTGTAGAATAATGTCCACTAATCCATTAGTGATGGTGAATCCTGAGAACATTTTTGGTGTGTGACATTACAGTGTGTGCCAAAGTTTGTTTCTCTCTATTGAATCAGCACTTGAAATCCTCTCCTTCTTTTCTTCAGAAAATGTTCTAAAGCCGCAGATCTGCTCGCCACCGAAGTTAAACTATCTCTGAATTGCAAATAGGAAAACTATATATAAGTTGTTCTCTTCTGTTGGATACATAGGTAGTTGCTGAACGTGCTTGTCTTTAAGCTCTGGGTACTTAATGGTTATTTCAAGGAAATGTGTTCCACATCAGTAGGCATGCTGGATCTGAAGGCATTTTATTAGAAACAAGTGATTTCGAAGCAGAGTAGAAAAAAGGTATAATATGTAAATTACAAATGAATTGGTTTTGCCACATGGTTGCTGTGAGAAACATGTCTTCAATAGGTTTTGCACAGAACACTTTAAATACTTTAATTGTATCTCAATGTTTGAGAACATCTGCCAAAGTAAAGAGTAGCTGCCCATGTGTTTCTCTCCGCCCCATGGAAGCTTTTTGATATATTTCCTTTATACTCTTCTAATTCCACTTTTGAGTATGTCTTTTAAGTCTAACATTTTAGAAACTTTTCTACCTGTTTGCTCAGATAATTGTGCATGTTCCCTTCCCTTCTTTCTTCACATGGTATGGCCTGATGTTGTGAGTTGAAGTTACATGTTTGTATTCTTCATGACTTCTCTGCTTTGTCTGTCTCCCCAAAACCAGGGGATTTTTTAAAAATCTCTTGCTTTGCTCACAGGGTCCTCTGAGGAAAAGGTGTTTCATTATGTTATTTCTTTGCAGAATCTGTCTAGTTTTCATCATTGTTTTGTTTTCCCAAACCTCTTTCTGATCCCTAGAACTGAAAAGGCTCTTTGGGTTTGGTAGCGCTTGTTTTATAAGTTTGGGGAAATTTTTGTCTCATTTTCATTTCTCTTTTGTTTCATTTTCATTTCTCTTTTGTTTCATTTTCATTTTTCATTTGTTTAATTTTCATTTTTCATTTGTTTTACTACCAAAATACCCAGCTGCTATTTGGGCACCATTTTCTCTCCAGTCTGCAGCTACAATAGGTGTTCATCGACGGACAGCTTTTTGGAGTGGATGGTCTCAAGCGGAACTTAATATCATTCGCTTCCCTTTAAACAGTTTAGAACTGTGATTGAGGGACATTACAGGTCAGTCTTATTTCCTATTACTATATTCACTGTCATAATATTTTTGTTCCTTACTAAGCCTCTTAGTCATTCATCTCTACCTCCCTGTAATCCATGGAATTTTTTTAAGCAAGTAATATATGTGTTAGCGTTATCTAAAATAAGCATTGTACATTGTTGAGGTATTTAGTGGTGGTATGTTTCCCTTTCTGACATGCAATGTGGAACAGGTCTTGGATAAGGGGGATGTAGGATAATCCTGTGTTTCACTTTCTCTGCAATTTTCAAAGAGGTTAAGGGGGAGACGACCTACAAAATGACCACAAAAAAATTGGGTGTGATTTTATTTTGTTTTGCTTTTGCATCATCTTACCATAGCATGGCAGCAAATACAAATCAAACTTGCTTTACGTACACAGGCATATCCTTAGGTATGTGGATTGTGTAATATAAGAATTTCCACAGTAAGCGTGATCTGCTGTACTTCTGCAGAAGCTATATGGTTTCTACTGACAGGGTATTACTTGATGGGTAACAGGACATGTTCCTTGCTGGCAGCTTATGGATTGAGTCATTTATGATTATTAACATGGGAACTAAAATAAGCATATAGAGTTTACTATATTTGAAAAATGGATTAATTGAGAAGGATAAATTTATCTATTTGTATGAGTCTACTTCCACATGTTTTTGAGAGGTGACTGAAAAAGCTTTAGTTGGAGTTCGAAATAACCAAAATCTGTTTGTTTGAAGTATGCAGGATGTCAGAATTTTGGCATGAAGGGAATTCTTGAAAACTGGTGTTGGTACTGACTTATGAAATTTGAGATATCACTTGATTTGTGAGAATGTCTTTGTCCCACAGTGTATGTAGTCTTTATGTGTGAAGGAAAGAGCACTTAAGAAATCGTGATGGTGTAGGTATCCTGTTAGGGACTGAGAAGGATGCTGCTTAGGACTCCCTTTCTGCTTGTCGAAAATGAAGTAATAAAGATAGTTACTGACCTGAAGGCCTTACATGATCTCTATAAACAATAAGATGAAGATATGATTGTATTTGGGACAGTTCAGCATTGCAGTGGCCTGCTAATCACTTAGGGCGTAGTTCTTATGTGGGCAACCTAATACAACATTTTCAAGCAGGGAGAAAGAAACAATTCATGGGCTGTCCACAGTTCTTTGTCTTCAAAATCACTGTTGTCTATTCTAAATTGGCTGCTTAATTTTGGAATTATAGTAGTGTATCTCAGACTTCTGAACGTGCAGGAAATAATTTTTAACAGACAAAAATCCTCTGTTCAGATACATTTAGCTAGATTTGTCAGTTTTCTTCTATAGCCTTCTGATTTTCAATCTGTTGATTTATGCAAGTATTTACCAAAAATGGAGCTCTGTACAAATCCTGCAGAACAGCTATAAAGAGAATGAGTGCAACTGTTTGATGAGAATCAGTATTAAAGCTGTAGTGATGCTTCACTATATTGTATTGTGCATGGCTTGCAATAATGTAGTTGGTTCTTTTTTTTTATTTTGCAAGGAGAATGCCCGATTAAAAATGCTTAAGCTATTTGGAAAAATAAGCATTAGGGTTCTAAATCAAAGGTTCCTTAATTTTTATATGAGTTCATACTTCCTGTCAAGAGGTGGCTCTTCTGCTATGCTTTTATGTGTTTTCTTGGAAATCTGATGCGTTTGCCTGAGTATCCCAACTTAGATGACTTCTGGTAGGATAGCGGAGTCATACATAGCTTCCACATACTGTTTTTGTTCGTTTGTTTATTTTATTTTTAAAAAATGTGCTTTTCTTTCATTATGAAATGAAATAATCTTCAAGAACTTTGTTTATAACAGTGCAGGGCAACAGTTTTGAGTCATACATTCATTTAAGTTGTAGTACATAGTAAATAGCTGTAATGTTTAATGTTAGAAAAGTTAGAAATTATAAAATATAAAAAAAATACATAGGTTGTAGAAAAGCTTGCATACTTCTGGAATAAACTACCCTGCTTTCTGCATCATAACACCATATACAAAAGGCTTAGTGAAACAAAATCATGCTTATTAGAATATTCAATGTATTAACATCAAAAGAGTCAAGTATTAGAGGTCAGAATTAAGTGAGCTATTTTTGTTAATGATGCAAAACTACTGTCAGTAGTCCACAATTTGATATTAAATAAGAACATAGAATTGTCATATTTTATTGCATCTTGCATCTTCCTACTTTACTGTCTGGCTCCTGACAGTGATTAATTACAAGCATTTGAGAAGTCAGCACAAGCATTCCAGAAGGGGAAGGTTATTTACTTCCTCAGTTCTTCACAAACCCAATCTTTTTGTAGGACATTGGTGTATATTTTTAATGCCTCATATCACGCATCTCCCAAAATTACTTGTGTTTATTTTGAGACCTATATATTAACTGGCTGTTGCAAGAAAACCGAACTACTTTTGAATTGCTTTTCTTTTTAATTAATGGCGCCTTGGTGTGATAGCTTCCACCCTTATATCGTATTGAAGATCAATATATTTCCTTCCTGTGCTTATGAATTTTCTGAATATATCGTATATCTTATGTTCTGTTTGCAGTACTTGGGAATTGCCTGAGATACCAATTATTTTGTTCTCTGTTTGTTAATATCCAGGTTTATTAGGTTTTGTTTCAATAACTATATCTTCATAATAATGTGGACACATTTTTGCATAGATAATCTGTACATAGTTTTTAAGAAGCATCTAGAAAGGACATGTTTAGGCTGGTGTTGCAACAGAATAGTTGCACTTGTCACTTGTAATTGCTTTGAATTTTACTTAAGTTAGAAAAATCAGCTTTTGGTTATTTTGCATAACTGTATGTATGCTGTAAAGAGTGCATACTTTTGAGCAGATTAAAAAAACCCTTTAAATTACTGGAATTAAAAATTTTGAATGGAGAAAACAGTAAGTTATGCGGAAAAGGTTTAAATCCCTTCTGACACGTATTAATCAAAAATAGTTGTTTTTCTTAGAGCATACCTAGAAATTGCTATAGGCATCTAAGGACATGTTTATGTTGTGCAATGAAGTGTGGTGCAAAAGGTGGCAGAAGAGCAGAGTCCAAAGTAACACCAGACCTGGGAAGGGTGCAGTTGCATTAAAGTGACACTGTGCCTGAGGTAAGAAGCCCTTTCCAGAAAAGATAATGGCTTGTGTTTGAAGAGATTTTGTCTAAGTCTTGCTGCATCCAAGAAATAGGCTGCATTAATAGGGATTCTTTGTGCATGACACCTTCCCTCTTTCCCAACTTTTTACATTACTTTTTGGACCTTGAAATGTCATGTAACTTTGATATAATTTTCAGTTTAAGATTTTTTTCCCTTTTGCTACGTTAATCTTCATATTCATCAAGGAGAAAAAAAATAAAATACATTCATTTATACTGTTTTTTTATTTATCCTAATTAACATGGAAATGAAGATAGGAGCTTAATGTTTAAGAAGCTGTTTGGAAATTGGCCGTTAGCTTGAAATTCTGGAATACCTTTCATCCTTAAGTAAATCTTTAATATGTAGAATGACTGCTTAGGCTGAAAATGAGATTCTGGAATAGGGGAATTCCACATGGATGTGTTTTGGTTTAAGTAAATGAGGGTTTTGATCTGTGTACAGTCTTCTGTAAACTTGTGTGTCTGTCCATAAGACTGTTTTACTAGTTTTAATAAAACTGCCTATATTCTAAGATAATTTTGAAAATATTTTGTTAGTATTGCTGGGTTGCAGGCTGTGTGTATATTTAGAAAGACTCTTCTTTAATTAGAGTCTTCTTGTCTGATTCACTTGGTGATACAATACTGAGTGAATATACCAGTGAGTTTTTCCCATCACAACTGTTTCCATGGAGATGAATAGTGACAATACGCAGCGAATGAAATGTGGAATTCATGGTGAATTTAGAGGGAGAACACTCACTCTCGCGTCTTGCTGATTGGCATGATTAGTGGGAAACTGAAATAATGAATCTTAATGACATTATATTAAAATATTTGAATGATTGCTTGAGTTTTCTCTTATTCTTTCATGACATTTGCCTGTTTTCATCCTTGCTGGTGTGACTAAAACCTGACCCACAATAATCTGTAAATTTGTGGGACCTGCAAGTGGCTGGGTTATTGCGCGTGAAGCGGGTAATGTCGCTGGTAATGTCATTAACTGACTGGGGAAGAAGCAGGGGGAGCTAGGGAGGAGAACTACTGCGGGAAGGGAAATTTCAGGTCATCTTTTGATACTTAGTAGAGGATATGGTCACCCTAGTATTAACACTTGTAGAAACAAGGACAACCAGCCTCTTTTCTTCATATTTATTCCGGTTGCCCAGGCTGTTCGTACTTTCAGGCTTTAGCTGGATGCCTAGCAATTTGTAATTTCTAAACTCTAAAGTTAGTCCATATTGCTCAGAATACTAAAGTTCTTGGTATCTAAATATCATACTTCTATTTCCATTTACTAGTCAAGATCCTTCAAGCCATATCAGAAGTTATTTTTGCAAGGTGGACTGTACAGCTGGGCCATTTCACTAATCTGTAGATAAATATTCATAACTATTTTTAGGAAGAATACTTTTTAAAAGGTTATATTTATATCCATTTTTCTCTGGAGGAAGAGTTTAGCAGAGGTGGAATGTAAAACAGATGAGAATTTATATTTCCACCACTATAGGACTGGCATTCCCAGGAGACCAGTTGTCTGTTTCAACAAATGACTGTCAACAGCAAATACACAGTATGTGGTAACACATTTCCTAAGTAGGCTTGGCATTTATGCAGTTTAGAAGGACAAATTATTCTCTGACCGTCTCATATATGAATAGTGTGTCGCAATCATCAGTACTCCTGCTGGTTTCACCTTGCTTGCTTAGAGGTTTAGGACTCTGTTCTAGACCTCGTGATTCAGTTCCTGGTATATTTTTGCCACTGGATATTGCAGTTACTAATGTTTTATGTGACTTGAGACATCATCAGACACATTCATGGAAGAAAAATCGTTGAGTGCTATTACACATAGGTGACACTTCTTGTTCAGAAAGTCCTTAAACCAGAAGGTTGGGAAGCTGGGAGAGTGTTCTTGGAAGTGTTAGGATGTGGTGAGTAGACATTGACTGAGGTGTGGCATGAGGACTGTTGCAGTGATGCCAAGATGCTTGATTTACCCTGACAGTCAGGGGAAACTTCTGAAGCCTCCTTCTCGACCACAGAAGCAGGTTTAATGTGTGGAATAGTCAGGGCAATGGGTTTGGTTTGTCCTGATTGAGGCTGAGGTGTTCAAGTGCAGAGCCATCCAGCCTATATTCCCAGACAGCATACTTTGATACAGCTTTGCGAGTTTTCTGACCTTCCATTTCACTTCCCTGTATCTCTCTCCAGCCCAGGCTTCTTCCAAGTCAATGACCCACCCCTTCTCATTGCCTTGCCAGATAGGTACCCAAATAGGTATTTCTGGTACTGTTGCCAAAGGAAGGTCAGGTTCATATGGTATTACTAATACTGTTAGCCAGCAACTGTTGGCCTGGCAAAATGCTGCTCCTCAGAACATCCCCAGTACTTCTCAGTTAGCTGTGAAGCTTGGCTCTTTCTCATGTAACTGGCGTTGAAATCCAGCTGTTCCTCCTGGCGTCATCTGTGATTTTCTGTCACTTCTCACATTGTTATCTGTCTCATCTAGCAGTTCCTTGTGTCCTGCTCAATTAGATTAAGCTCAGGCCTGGCCCTGATTGGCAGCCTGGCTGTTTGCCTGTAGCCCTGACAGGAGGTACAGGAGTACAGGAAAGGTCTGTACAGTTTCACTGTTCACACCTTCATAGGTATTTGTTATTGGTGAGGTTCTGAGGAGCCATATAACACAGAATCACAGACAGCTCTGTGCTCTGACCACTACAGCTATCCTTAGTAAAGAAATTGTGCTGTGATGGAAGCTGGAAGGTATGGTTTCATGACTTCTAATTCAGTGTGCTTCTACGCTGTTGCTAAACAGTTTCTTCCTCGTTTTGGAAGTCCTCCAATCTGTGTGCCTGCTGCAGGCACCCTGCTTGGCTCCCTGCAGACATGTAGACACTTTCTTAGCTGCCTTGCAGCTCTTCTCCCCTGCTGAGAAGGTCCTGCCGAGCTTACTAGGCCTGATTGCTCTGGATAGGTTGGAATTGAGCCAGAGCAGCAACAAAGGCATGGTAAAAATGCAACCTTCTTCCTCAGTTGTGCAGTATTTTAAACAAAATACACAGTGTACAGAGCTGGAGTAAACTGACCAAAGACAATAATTTTAAGATCAGACGGAGTTGCAAATGTGAAAGACTGGACTGTTGTAGAAATTATTTTAATGTTTCCATTGCACCCCATAAATCAACATTTTATTCAGAACACTGCACTGTCAGTGAATGTGCCTTCCAGATATAGTTTCTTCATGCTTTTAGGTACTTTGTAGGGAAAAGAGCAGGAAGGTAGACTTTTCAGTCAGCAATAGTAAGTTGAAGTATGAAGGGATTCCAGTAAGAATGATGATAATGATCACTTATGTATGGAATGTCATCAAAGTTTTTATGTCTTGAAAAATGCACAATGTAATTTATTTATTTCAGGAAGACTGGTGAGCAGGGGTATTCATATTTTTGGGAAGGGAAGATTATAATGGAAATAGGAACCAACTTAAACCTTTGCTCCAAGTGCAAGCTATTCTTTAAAGAATTAAAACAGCCTGAATCTTTCCTTTGGTTTTATCAATTTCCTGCCATGTTTAGGGCCACAAATGATACATGAGCCCTAAAAATTAAGAATTCTGTCAGGTTTAGAAAGCAAGCCTACTGATTTGCAGACTACTTCAATTTACCAGCTATGCTTTTGTTTTTGAAAAGCAAGTTGTGCATCATACAGTGTTCACTGTGGAGTACAGATGTGTGAATCATGTGGAAGGTGGATCAGATTTTAGGTATAATTTTTCTTCTGTTTTTTTCAGCAAAGCTGGCAGTCAGTGAAGTCAGCAGATAAGGATTTTATCACAACATGCTGATAGCAGAAATAATAGTTTGAAAAATGCAATCTTAACTAGTGATTTTGTTTTTGTGGGGGGCAAATTGCATACGGTTTTACAACAAATCCATCCTGGCACTGTGCTTTGGTACTTACTTTATTGTGTTAAAAAAAAAAATAAATAAAAATTACTGAGTTTGGGGAAAAAAAGAGAAATTCCCGTGAGGAGAAAAAGGAAATCCCTTGTGGGCATGGTTTTATGTTTGGGTTTTTGTATGGGTTTTGTTGTTATTCTTGATGTTTGGTTTTGTGTTTCATTTTGTTGTTGTTCCTTTTTTTAAACTAATCAGAACTTTGACATTTGGAAAGTGGTTCAATATTTCATTAAGAATTGTAACTGTTCTACTATCTGTTAACTGGAGCACTGTTTCAATTATCGTGACATTTAAAAGGGAAGCAACAGATCAAAGAGATTTTTTTTGTTTATTTTTACTCTTATGTTCCACTTACAAAAAGCTTTTTCTCATATTTCTATAGTACTTATAAATTGGTTTTGAGGTGGAGAGGCCAAATAATATTTTAGTGCTGCGAACTATGAATTCTGAGTAACATATTTACAGGCATCAGTGGTAGGTTACCAGCATCTTATGAAGAGAGTAATGATGAAGTATATCCTGCTGTTCTGCATGTTATGTCAACAGTGTTTATGCCTTATTAATTTTTATGATCTCTGTTTTAATGCTTTATTAATAGTAGCTTATAAAAAGTTCAGAAATAATGGTATTCTCATTTGTTTTGACTACCCTCATGCCTAGATGAAATTTGCTGATTTTGGGTAGATGCCGTGTCTGTATGTTTTAATTTATTACTGAAATAGTTTGTTTTCAAGTCCTTAAGTGCTCCATCTGGATTGTTGTGGAACTGAAGTGGGTCTTGCTGTGCTAGATTGATTTAAAAGGATAACTTCATAAATGTGTGGCTCAGAATCCAGCAATGTGTGGGCTGTGTGCATATGTGCTTGCTGCAGGAGATCTGAGAATGCCAACAGCATTTTATTTATTGCAGTGAACAGCTGCACACTAATGAGCTGGTGTGGCTCAGGAAAATACCTGAAATCTTCAATTTGTGGCTAAGATGCGATGACTTTCTGGAACATCTCAGAGAACTGTGTGGTATTTGATTCCAGGAAGTGGATGAAAGTTGCCAAACTAAGAGAAAATCTTGACAGGAAGATTCCATCCCTCAAAGGCACAGGCTATGATTTGGCTTTCAGACCTTTTGCATTTAATATGTTTCATCCAGCAGGCCCAAGTTTCTGTATTTCAAAGTTTCCTTGTTATAGTTTATTTTCTTTAAGAAAAAAAAAAAAAAGAAAGCTTTAGAGATGCAGAGCTGTTGCTCTGGCTTTGTTGTTCTTTGTCGTGGTCGTGGTTTAAGTCCAGTCCGACATGCAGCTCGCTCGCTCGCTCACTTCCCCCCTTTCCTCCCCCCATTCCCAGAGGGATGGGGAGGAGAATCTAAAGAATGTAACTCCCACGGGTTGAGATAAGAGCAGTTCAGTAACTAAGGTATAACACAAACCACTGCGGCTACCAATAATAATAATGATAAGGGAAATAACAAGGGAAGAGAATACAGCCACTCACCACCCTCCAACTGATACGGAGCCCGACCGAGTAGTGATCTAGTCTTCCGGGTGACTGCCCACAGTTTCTGTACTGGGCATGACATGCTGTGGTATGGAATACCTCTTTGGCTAGTTTGGGTCAGGTGTCCTGTCTCTGCTTCCTCCGGCTTCCTCTCCTCCCTGGCAGGGCATGAGGCTCAGAAAGTCCTTGGTCAGAGTAAACATTACTGAGCAGCAACTAAAAACATCAGTGTTATCAGCACTGTTCCCAGGCTGAAAGTGAAAACCACAGCACTGCACCGGCTGCTAAGAAGGAGAAAAATGACTGCTACTGCTGAACCCAGGACATTACTATTTCAAGCAGAAAATTCAGAAAGTTATGTCTCAAAGCATTGACTGACTTGTGTTCTTGCTGTTGGAGTTCAGAGGCTTTTTTATCACATTATTTAAAGTAACAAATGTTAAAAAATCTCAAATTTTACATTCCTGTCTATTTTTAAAGAGGATTTAATCTCAGCTAGATTTCAAAACTAGTCAGTATTCAAGTTTTTTGCAGGTGTTTGTAGTGCACATCATGGGTCTCCTTGTCTGTCTTAGCTTTACCTACTTGGATTTTCTTGGATGTTGTGGTAGCTGTTATGGTGAACAGCTGCTTCTCTCAAATGCTGATGTTCTGTTCAGGCCTGGAACAAAACTCCAGTATACATTTGTTTTGAAACTTAGTTGCTAAAAATCACAGCTGTGTCGTAAGCAAAGAAGATCCATCTCGTATCTGTTCAACTGAGTTTTTTGGGGTGTTTTTTTGTTGTGTTTTATTTTTTTTCCCTTTACACTCTATTGGGAAAAAAGTGTTAGCCCTTGTAACGGTGTAAACATTTCTGGTTTGCATTTGTACTGAGAAGTTTGCTAATTAATCATCTTGATGTTTTTGAAGAAGAAATCTTTAAAATTTCACTTCAGGGAAAGAAATCCGTTGTAGCAACAGATGCTCTGCCTTGTTAGTAAAGACAGAAGTCTTTCATGTGCATTTAGTGGCTCTTGACTGAAAAAACAGGCCTGAGAAAAAGGATGACTCCAAATACTACATGAAGGAAGGAATAGTGCTGTTTGTCACTGCTTCTAATTGCAGATTTTAGTTCAGACTGCAGTCTCTTATCTTCCTACATCCTGCTATCACCCTAAGTTGCAGAATACTATTTGCTTACTTGGCCAGCAGCATTTGAGACTACGGCTTTTAATGTGACTCTTTCCATTTAGAAATGGTAATTACAGCTAACATAGTATTTATTTGACAGACTACTCTTCTTTCTGTGTGAGTCCAGAAATAGTGTGATTGTGATTTGTGTCCAGAACTGCTATCCATCAGTAAGGTGGATCAGAAATTTGAAATAGTTTGGGACTGAGCAACCTCTGTCTTTATTTGTTCAGTTGAAGTAAGTTTGAGTCCTTAATGTATGAGAGAATTTGCCCAGGAGACTAATCACTTCCAGAGCTTTTATTGTGCCAGAAGAGCAGGCAGTATATAATGGTATGCCAGTTGTGTGCTTTCAGACTTTTGGGGTAGAGTCTGCAAGTAGCTGTTTTATTTTTCCTTGGCTTAGAGAAGGTACATCAGATTCAGTAGATTTGACCTGAAGTTCCTTTGTGGTATTTCAGTTGTAGAAAAAGTAGTAAGACTTTGGTGACAGATTGCATAAGGAAAATTTGCTCCAGTACCTACACGGTTTTGCTCATTTGCTTCTATAAAATAAATTTTCTTCTGTTGGCAGAAGCATAATTTTACTGATATAACTGTATATATGCTTGGTATGTTTTCTAGTCCAGGATGGCAGTTTGAAACTGCACTACTACCCATATGCCCCAGGTAAAAGTGTATGCTATCAAATTGCACTCAGTATGGCTATATTGGGATGTAGTAATGGTTTGTGTTTTAGAGGGAAAAAACCCCAAATAATCATAATGCTAATGCTCAGTAGCCTTCATAAAGGAGGCTCAATTATTCACCTCTCATCCTTTCATACTTTTTACTTTCCCTAGAGGATAAGTAAGAAGAGTCACATAGTTCTAGGTTTTTCAGTTACTTCATACTTGAGGCTTTGCTGTTCAACATCTTCATAAAACACTTAAACCAGGGGAGAAAACGACCCCAAAAGTACTGTTCCACTCCTTCATATGTGTCGTGGTTTAAGCTTAGTTGTAAATTAGAAAAGCATGTAGCCTGCTCGTTCCCCCCCCCCCCACTCCCGGAGGGATGGGGAGGAGAATCGAAAGAATGTAACTCCCACGGGTTGAGATAAGAACAGTCC
>WYDI02009064.1:0-27261 GCA_009867235.2 Psittacus erithacus | reverse complement strand
CCGGGCTGCCACCCTGGGCGCGATATATTTCAGCAGGGCAGCCCCCCAAAGGGGTTTACCTGTGTGTTGCCACTTGGTCTTCTGCCCTTTCCTGACCCCCCCCCCCCCCCCCCCCCCAGGGCGTTTGCCACCATCCATGAGTCAGTATAGAGATAAAGTGCTGGCCATTTCCTCTTTCAGAGATATCCAGGGCCAGCTGGATGTCTCTCACCTCTGCAAACTGACTCAATTCACTCTCTCCTTCAGCAGTTTCTGCAAGTTGTCATCGGGGACTCCATACAGCTGCCTTCCATCTCCGACTCTTCCGAAGCACTGGAGGGGCCCACTGGGCTAGGTACTTGGCCATACTGTCCCCCACACCCTGCCATTCATGACTGTCCAGCCTTGGGGAAAATCTCTTGGTGATCTTCCTATATTGTCATTTAACCCTAGACAAGAACTGCTCCAGACACTGCTTAACTTTTAAGGTCATATGAAATAGGGCATTCTGAGGGTGAGATGGCCGTGAGTAAAACATGGCATATGCAACAATAAGCTGGTTCCCAGCAAAAGGAGCAGGATGCTTTCAAGGGCATTGAAAGGATATTCAAGATCTATAACTTTTCCAGAATCTACTACTACTGTAAATAGCCTGATGCGGGAGCTTTATTTCAAGATCGTGTGAAATGTGTTCACTTATTGGGCACCTGTATCTTCTGTTTAAAATGTACATTCATTGGAGAATGATTGGAACGTTGTGAGGACAGTTATATTGCACAATTGCATAATTTGAAAAAGGTGCAGTGGAAACTCTTGAAATTAAAGGATGGATTCGGCACTGTATGAGCTTCCCGTTTAGTACTGAAAAATGTTAACCCCCCAAACATCAGAGAGAAAGAGCCCAAAACTCTGTGAGGATTAAATGTTTCAGCAGTAGTCTTCTGATAAGAAGTCTCCCGACTGCTGTGATCACTTCTGAATCTAGTAGTTACTGCTTGACCACCTCAGTGCTCCTTCATCTCCGTCTCACCCACCGAGATACAACGGAAAAAAATGATGCCTGAGACAGTGAATACGATGTGAGCCAGGAAAACAAAGTGAAGGAGTTACACCTGCTGTTCAGTGAGAAGACACTGGCATCTCTAAGTTCATCATCCTATCTCTTTTCCAGAATGGAGGCCTGCTGTCCTGGGATTGGTACCTGGTATTTGTGGGTTTTAGTAAGACAAGCCATCCAGAGTCAGGTTCTAAACAGCTACAGGATCTGGGGTTTGCTCTTATACTGTATATGTCTTAAAATGCAGGTAGCCAGCTACACTTGAGATTTGAGAAAAACTCAGAACATTGAAATTATGTCTGGATGAGATAGTGATAGTAGTCCCACCTATTGCTACTACGTTGCAGAACCTGCAGGAGAACCATGTGTTGCTGTTAATCTGCGCACATGCAGCAATTTTGACCAGGCTTAGGCTGAATATGTTTCTTTGCACTGAAAGGTTTACCCAGCAGGGACCATATCATCACTGCACCCCGTGTCCAAAATAAACAGGGCCTCCCCATGCTTAAATGGATCTAGGGGGAAGTCAGATGTGGTTAGAAAGCAGCAAAGAGGCTTCCTGATTTTGTGAGCTGCTCATGAATGGTTGTTGGTTTTGTTTTTAAAGCTATATCTCTGTGACCTTGGCCAAAAAGAGTCTCTAAAAGTTCTTCAGCTGCAAAATGTCACTCATCTTCTAGAGGTGGGAATACCATAGAGGGGGCATATTTACATTTTTATTTTAAAAAAGAAAATCCACTCCTGCCTCTGTCTTCCTACACACCTCCAAAAGAACAGGATTTTGATCTTCCCATGACTGAGGTATGCAGGCCGCTTGTTTTCTGCAAACCAGGGCATTGCATCAGCACCGTGGAGCAGAGCCGAGTCCTGGTCCCTGAAACAGGGTGCTAAAGTGCTGCTTAGCAACATGTGCCTGCCAGCGCCAGCGGCCGCCCCAGCCCGTGGAGACTGCCAGGGAAGACGAGTTTTCAAAGTGAGATCTTCTATTTAAATATTTCTTACAGTGTACAGATAGCTGGAAAAGAGGGCAGCAGGCAGAATGAAAGCAAAGAAACTGCGGAGGAGGAATGAGAAATAAAGGAAGGGTGTCAAGGCTCTGAGTGAGCAAGGATCCAAGGAAAAAGAAAAGAGACAAAAATCTCTTTTCCTTGGAGAAGGAAAACTGCAGGATATCAAAGGGGATGTAATGAGAGAAATCAGCAGACATTGAGAACTAGAACTGCTAGAAGAGGGGTGTCTTCATCTTCAGGATGAATGTTTATGGACAAAATCTCACCAAAGTAAAATGATGTTGAAATAAGATGGTACAACAGTGATGGGGTTTCTGTATTGTTTTTCTTTCATTTACCTCTTTTCAGACTATACTAGGAAAGAGTAAAATATGATCATGCACTAACTGTACAGAATGCTGTTCGCAGTAAAATGCCATACTAGCCCTTCTTAGGAGACAATTAAAAAGAATAAGCAAGTTCTCTGCTAGTTTTTATGCTCCTAAACTTACAGAGAGAGTTATCATTTCTCTTTGCTTAAGACAGCATTGAATTAGTCTGTATTGCTGGAAGTGCTTTCTGCCCTTTTCTGTATAGACACAGACAAGAGTTTCATTTATCGTCAGAATTTTGTGGATATGATAAACTGGAGAGTTGGAAACATTGCCCTTTTCTTTCCAGCTTCCGTTGCAGCTACAGTTGCCCTTTCCTTTTCCTTTATGCTTCTGTGCTGCTTGAAAATGCTGTCTGCTCTCTTATACTTGACATTATTGCCAGTTCTCTGACAGTCTCTTTTTTGGTCTCCTTTACTCCCTGGAAAATGTGCTTTAGACCTGAGGACGGTTTTTACCTGTCCACATTGTAAGAGACCATTTTACAGTTGTAGTAAATGGGCATTTCTGTCTATGTTAGAGTCATTAACCACTCACATGGAAAATGCTTTTCTCTGTCAGGATTCATAATGTTGTGGGGTCTTTTTCCCTCCTTTCTTTTTGTTTGTTTTTTTTTTTTTTTATTCCAGCCAAGTTTGGCATGTTTTTTGCCAGCATTTGTAGTATCTTCTAGTGTCTTACATGCTGCTTTATTTATGGTTTTGGGAAAGAGAGCTTCCATCAGGCCTTTCCTTGTGTAACTTGGTAACATCCTCAGGTAACTCATCTCATTCTGGGACTTTATATGCTAGGTGTACATAAGAGTTTAATAGATGATCTTTCCCTCCTTACCTCAGACTTTTCCATATGGCATTCTGCCAATAAAATGTAAATATGGCAAAACCTGCGCACCTCTTTCCCCCAGACTCTTGTACTTCTGCACTTCCTTCAGGACCACTGACTTCATTTTCCTGTCCTAAGGAAAACAGTGGTATGTAAATTTCACACCTCTTCTTTCTCCCTCAGCTTGATGCCATTCCCTATGACATTTCACTCATTGCATCTCAAGTGGCATCCTCGTCTCCACTTCTGCTTTGAAACTGTTGTCTTGGCTTTGATGGTTTGTTTGTCTCCTTTTTATTATTTCAATGTCCAGATCTCCCATCTCTTGCCTCAGTCCAACCTTTCTAAATGTGACCAGAGCTGCCTTATTTGGTCTCTGATTTTGACTGTATCAACTTGGATGGTACATAACTATTGATTCCTTTTTCATTACCTTCACTTCCACCCTTGTCTTTCAGGTCTTGATCCATTCTCATTCAAATCCTTCCTTTGTGAACAAGCATTCAAAGGGATCTTTAAATCCTGACTTTTCTGCTGCATCTTTGCTAAGGCTTACTTTAAGAAGCAAGTGACTCAGAAAATACAGAAACTAAGGAAAAACTAATCCATTCTAACTTTGTACTAATACAACATCCCTGCTTTATTCTGTCTTCCAATTGCTTTGCTCTTCATTACTGCTTCTTGTGTTGTCTGTATAGGTTATAAACTGTATCAAGGATAGAGTTTTACCTGCAAAGTACTGACGCACTCTGGGTGTTCTATAAAGTGAATTTAGTGATGATGATTTAGCAAATTTAGTACATTTTGAGATTTTATTTTAGCATTTGACAGCTCTTTTTTTAGTATTTCATTAGCATTTTTTTCATCTGATAGAACGACTTCTGTATTATACACCTTGCAAGGAAAGTATATGGATTTTAAGCACTTCTTACTGTTCAGAATTTTTTTAGGAATAGCATTTTCCATTTAGTTTGCTGCTAATAGCCTGTTTGTATGTTCTCATCCAGTCCCCTCTGTCTCCTCAGTAATTAGCTGTGCAAGCTGAATTTTCCTAAACTGCAGTAACTTTATCATTGAACTCTGAGATGTCCGTGGGATGCTATATATAATAGTATGTAACTTCCAGACTGTATCAAGAAAAGAAGAACCTCACAGTAAGCGCTGGTCAGTTTGCATGTCTCTCACTAGATGTGGAGAAGAGGTTGTAAACAATGTAATGTAGTTGAATACTTGTGTTTGTTTCAGAAAGTAATTCCTGCTGAAAAATAGGGTTTGGGGAGATTAGGGAAAAGCTACTTCTACACAAAAGTCAGCAAGAAAAGCTAGAATAAAGCCTGAGGAAAACCACAAGATTCAATTGGTTCATGAAGGTAATAGAGCTGATGAGAATGGGAAGGGTGATTTACACATTCTCCGTAGGCAGTAAAATGTGCAGAAGCAAGATGCGTATATGTAAGCTGAAGCTAGAGATGACTTTGAAAGAGTATCATAGGGAAAAAACAGGTGAAAAATGATGGAGAAATGGAGTCAGGCTGTAACATGTGTGAGAATAGTTGTTTTGATCTGCAGTAAGCTGCATTGAACACACACATTTTTGTTGAACACGTTAAACGCCTATTTTACCTGGCCAGCAATCTTTTTGTGTGTGTGTTATGACTGTGAGATGTGTACACTAAAAAATTATGAAGGGTTTCACTAGTTCCAAGGCAAAATCAAGGTTTTGAATACTTTTCATGTATAAAATCCAAGTTCACCTTTAAAGTATGCAAGGAATGGAAATTTCCAGTTAGATTTTCCTCACAGTGAAATATTTTGCCTCCCACACACTGTAGTAGTATTACATTCACAGTCCTACACAGGGTATGCCTGATTTGTTTCTTCATTTTGTCATGCTCAGACATGGGCTGAAGTGTAGTTTTAGATGTCACTGTACAAGTACATGTAGATTTTCATCATTTCTGTGGCTCTTTGAGCTGTCCATCTTCTAAGAATAATAGAAATACTGTGCCAGTATCATTACTAGAACATAATTGGGGAATGGTGGAAAACAGATGTGGTAAGAAAAGGTCCTCCAGAAGTAATTCTGTGTGTAAGACTCTGTCAAATGTAGAGCCTACATTTTTATCTTTGTAATAAATGGGAAAAAGCCAGAGGGGAGTTGTCACTAGATAATCAGAATTTTCCAGTGATTCAAATAAGCTGAGACATTCAAAGTCTTGTGTTTTGCAGTTTTATTTCATTCTCCAAAGTAACATCAGCTGATTTAAAGGTGGTAGAGAAGGTAGTTATTTCCATGTCAGCTATGGTAATATCTGCAGTGTCTTGGGAATGTCTATGTTTGATTTTTAGTATTCTCATTCTGAAAGTGATTTTGAGTTGACTTTAAACCTGCAATAGTATTTTCTTTTTTTTTCCTCCTAGTATCCTAGATTAAAATTACCACAGCCTGAGGAGAAGACAAAGCAAAAAAAGGTGCAAGCTAGTTAATGGTTAGCTCAATTTTTGAATGTGATATTTGCGTTGTAAGGTTAGATACTGTGTATGTGCAGTAGGAGTTCTTGGAAAGCCTTGGCAATTGCTGAGCTGCCTTGGATGGTAAAGGTTTAGAAAACATGTGTATGTCTATAGCTGGCCTGCTATGAGAAGAGCTGAAGAGCTGCTGCTCCTGCTGGGAGTTGCTTGCTTCTGGGCGCTCAGCAGTTGGGACAATAGGATGTATTATTTCAGTAAGGGCAGAGCATTTGTAAAAGTTTCTAAGCCACTCTTATTGAAATGAAAACTGAGTTCCTTTTGTTTCTTTTTTCTTTCTTTCTTTCTTTTTTTTTTTTTTTTAAATAGGTGAAGGTCATTTGTAGTTTGGTTTTTTTTTCTTTCTTTTTTTTTTTTTTTTTTTTTGTTTTGATTTTAAATACTTATGACTTTGACCTCTCCCAACATTTTGTCTGCCATACTCAGAACATACTTCCCTGAATCTTTAGAAACGATTCTGTCTGTAATTGTAGTCAGCTGTATTGTTGGGAAACTTGTGTTAAACACTGCTTGCTGCATGGCTGTGATTTATGGTGACTGCTACAATTCATGGCTTGATACTGGCTGGGGGTATCAATAAGAAATTGCAAGAATGTTACTTCATTGAGTTGCATTTGACCATCTTCCAGCTACTCTTGTTTTCAACTAATGTCAGAGAAGTACAAGGTTTCACAGGCGGAAGATAATGTTAGGGTCTTGGCATAGCGGCTGGATGCATGGGCCAGACTGGCTGCTACATTTTCCATGGGAAAAAGATGCAAAATTCTGTCATTACACATTTGACAATAACTATGTACCAAACTGATGGAAACTATGCACGTTCCTTTTAGGGAATACTCTGATCAGTGAAACTATTCAGCGACAGCAGTGATGAGATAGCGTGATTGTCAGTTAGTGTGAAAAGAATGTGCCATTATGGTACTGAATTTAATAGCTACATCTTAAATGCTTGAGTTGCCTCTGTATGTTTGGCACAGTTTTAGTATTACTATTTCCAGCTGTTCAGTACAGAACATTAATTTTTGAGATTGTTAGATGCTGTAAATTAGAATGCTGTCTTCCTTGTTTGAATCAGTTACAAAGAAAATTCTGTATCTCTACTGAAATGCTTATTCAGGAAGTTAATGTAATTTAACAATATGTTATGCAAAAGAAGCCAAAATCAAAATAGAGGATTATTTAACAATTAGCAAATCTTTCATAAATAGACATTGAGAGAGGCTGGAGAAACAGAAGTGTGGCTTCCCTCTGCTAGTTCTCGTAAAATGATTTTATGGTGGTTTAAAATACAAGATCAAATAACTTCTTAACATTAATTTTGATGAGTTTGGAAGAATAAAAATCCAAGGAAGTTCTAAAACAGTTGATGACATCCAGAAAAAGCTATGCCCAAAAGGTCAGAGACATTTTGTGTGATTCAGCATATGAATAATACATTATTTTTCAGAGAATATTTTATGAAGTGATTGTCCTTTGTTATGTTTATGTGTGAGAATTGGGTTTTGTCACCAGCAAGAAGAATTCATTTTCCTGTAGCTTTTTCTTAAATGCTAATTTATTGCTATGAAAGATGCCGAAGTGACAGATCTGAAGAATGAAGCCCTCTATTTATCTTCTGAATGGATGGAGCATGAGTAGCAGTGAAGCCTTTCTCATGCTCTTTTGCCAGTGCACCACAATCTTTTTACCATGTCCTGAGCATATTTTTACCAGTGAGAGGTGCTTATTCATTCCGTAGTTTCCCTAATGGACTACCAAGGGTATCAATTAGTGACAAACGAACAGTAGCTTTACAGCTTGGATACCTGCCCAGTAGGAACGGAAACTAGCAACTCTTTCACACAGGCCATAGGACAACCGTCAGAGTGGTGAATTAGTGTCACTTCAGATAGGAGCTGTTTGCAGTTGGGCAAAGGGAGGACAAAAAGCCCCTGTTTTTACCACCAAATGTCTTAACGTGGAAAAGGATTACAGTTTAGCTCACTTGTCTTCAAACTGTGGAATGATTTTTTTTACCGATGATGCTAAAGTTGCAGTACTACAGATGCTGCAGTAGAGGAATAGGTAAATAATAAATATTTTTGTGCATGTTATCTCAGTGCCCTTTTGTCAACTGTGTATGAGTTTGGTATGAGTACTTTTAAAAACCTAGGACTAAAAAATACAATTATTGAGGCTTAGAGCTAGCATATACATTCCAGTTGTATTTGCAGTGTTGTGTTGTGTTTGGTTATGGGTATTGAATTTAATTCCTTGGTCCTGCAAACATTCAAATAGAAACAAGAAAAAAAGGTAGCAGAAAAGAGAATGATAAATTGGACTCTTTTATAAACTATGCATAAGATAAAAGCAATACTTGTTTAGATTAGTCTTCTTGTTCTTTCAGGTAATACAGCTTTCCATGTTCTTAGCAAATGTGTCTGTGGCTCACACTGTATCACATCAGTTATTCTACAGCAGATTTGTTCCTGTGAGTCTTGTCCAGGCTTGTCCAGACATGCGCTTTGAGTTTGACTCTCCTAATTCCCTCCTACTTGCAGCTCCTCTGTTGGCAGGCTTGTGCTTCAAATGCAGGCACAATTCTGTGCCTTTACTCAAGTCCTGGTTTACACAAAACCCAGTGCATAGTCTGGGGGAGAAGCTTACAGGGCCCGTCTTTCACAGCTCTTTGTAGCGTGACTATATGAGCGTGCTCAGGAAAGTGAAGTTTAATTAACAAGGTGGGGGTGAATTTGTGACATATTAATTAAATCAGATTAAACTAGGCCACTTTACTTATGAATGAAAATGTCCATGTGGGGGTTTTATATGTTTTCAGTAATGGATTTTAAACTCATACTTGAAGTCAATTTGGCTTAGTGTTCACAATTTTCCCTGTGCAGATATGCCCATAGAATTTTAAATAAGGAAAAGATTTGATGCAATTTCTAATAAAGATCCACCCCCATCTTAGGAAATAGATCTGCAAGCTTTATCTATCTGCGAATGAAAATAGTAGAAGCAGGGGGAACTAGATGCTGAACAGAGTTGTTGCGGTGCACTTTTCTTATCTCACAGCAGTTTCTGTTACTGACAAGGATTTTGGAAACCAGGTTTGTGTTCCAATGCAGGCTGAACTCCCGTTTCACTGCTCATGCACTCTAAAGACCAGTAAGTAAGTGAGCATTTGGGCGTACTCTCATACTTAAGCATTGTGGTTTTTTTCTCTTTTTGTCCTACCTCCCACGTAAGAGTCTAAACCATCTTCCTATAGACTCGTTCTGACTGTGTTGACCTCTGCCTCGATGAATATTTAAATACTTCATGAAAAGTTAGATATCTCTAAGGAAAGAAAGATTAAATGAGACCATTCCAGGGTACTTAGTGATGCAGCAATTAATTCAAGATGGTATCTAATAATGCTTTGTGTCAAAGAAAATTGCAGATCTGAGAAGGTGGGGTAGTATTTCTTAAAATAAAAATACTTGCTTTCAGTTTGCTCAAAAATTATATTTGAAAATTTTAGCTCTTATTGAAATGAAAAAACAATTTTTTCAGCCTTCAGGTTTTATTTTTTGTTAAGAAAGTTAATAAATTTGGGATGAAAATAACATTACTCATAAGACACAAGCTGTAATTCTAACAATTATTATTTTTTTTTTTTCTGTTTTAAGATTGAGAGAGACAGTTTGCTTATTGATTTTTCTTTTTTTTTTGTAAGCATGTAAATTTGGAATTATTGTTATGTTGTTATGCAAATTCTGAAGAGGGTGACACTGGAGATCTTGAATACTACTGATTTCTTATTTCATAGAAATGACTAATAACATATTTTCATAAGGATACTTTTATAAGGACTTTCATAAGGATGTGGACCTGTTGGAGCAAGACCAGAGAAGGACCATGATGGTCAGAGGATTGGAGCACCTCTCCTATGAAGACAGGCTGAGAGAGTTGTGCTTGTTCAGCTTGGAGAAGAGAAAGCTCCCTGAAGACCCTAGAGCAGCCTTCCAGTGCCTAAAGGGGCTACAATAAAGTTGGAGAGGGGCTTTTTAAAAGGGAATGTAGTGACAGGACAAAGGGAATGGCTTTAAACTGTAGGAGGATAGATTTAGATTAGATATTATGAAGAAATTCGTTATTACAAGGGTGATGAGTCAGAGGAACAGGTTGCCCAGAGAAGTTGTGGCTGCCCCATCTTTGGAAGTATTCAAGGCCAGGTTGGATGGGGCTTTGAGCAAGCTAGTCTAGTGGAAAGTGTCCCTGCCCATGGCAGGGGGTTGGAACTAGATGATATTTAAGGTCCCTTCTAACCCAAACCATTCTATGATTCTATGATATATCTTGTCTAGTAAGTATGCTTATAATTCATTAAAAAAGTTCATAAAAGGCTAGAGTTTGTGAAGCATTTAAATACCAGTTATTTAAAACATTTTGTAGTTATCAAGTTACGCTTGTTTTTATAGTCACAAGTAGCCATTTTCCTTTCTTTTAGGGTATGAGAAATTTTGAAATTCCCATTCTGCTGTCTTCACCGACTCTTCCTTGATTTCACTGTTCTCAGAGGGTAAAGAAAAAAATTTGGAGGCTGATTTTCTAATTACTCTACATTTGAGTGAAGGAGGACAACTCCATTTTAGCAAACTCCTAGCAGCCTTCTGATTCACCTTCTCTCTTGTTTAAAAGGGAAATAACTTAATCTCTTACAGTTTAACTGTATAGCATATGTTTTTCCTCATGTAGTTGCAAGGAAGTTAAGCTATAATATCTGGATAGACCATCTGGATATGGGCTATCCAGACAACATCAGCTTTTGTGGATATCAAACAGCACAGACCATAAGCATCTGTTCATAGTCGGTCCCGGCTAGTATCTTTTTCTTTAGTCTATTTAGGGGTAAGCTTTCTCATTTTCTAAATCTCTTCTAGATTCAAAGGTTGAAGTTTATAAAAATTGCTATGCATACGCATATGTTAAAAGTTTTTACTGCAGAAAACTGGAATTTTTAGCTGTACTTTGTTCTGAAGTCTCTGAGCAAATTGTTTGTAGTCCTGTCATTAGTTTGGTTGTTGTCTTGTAGTCAGCCTGAGTTGAACGCAGACTAGACTGCCATTGAAAGTCTTGATTCTGCCCTCCCTTCTGCTGTTTCTGTCACTCTTCCACTTTTTTCTTGGGATCAGTACTGGTGCTCATGGGCCTACATAACTGGCAGTGCTGAAATTAGAGGAACATCAGACTTATGTAGCAGCAGACTTACGTGGTGGGAGAGAGGTAGTGATGGGTCCTGTCTTTTGATGTAACATGGTGCTAAGTTCTCACATTGACCTAAGATGATTAAGAAACTGTACTTTTGACCTATTTGAACTATTTGTAATTTCAGCTGAGTGTGGGGCTTGTAGATCCTGCCCCAGATTCAAGTGGGATAGTGGTCCAGATAACTTCAGGATATATGAATATGCTCCAGCTAAAGTGGTAGCAAATGAAAATTCATCTGATCATCCTGTGATCTTTTTGGCTCTCCTGCTATTCATTTCAGTGTGTCTCAGTTATTTCCTGCTCACAGAGAGCATGTGAAGTGTTAGCAGTGAGTAACTTTTCTTTTTTTAATGCATGTGTTAGACACCCCACCACCTGGTGACCAGGTTTTGAACTACCATATTGCTTCTGGTTCTTTCTGAATTGTTCCCACATTAGGAGATACTGTGTGGAGTGATTAGATGGGCAGGTTTTTCTGGACAACCTCAAGAGCAGTTATGGTGAAGTACACACTCTGACTATAAAGGGCTATCATCTAGCCAGACTGTGGGCTCCTAACTACCTGGTGCTCTGTTACTGATGATTCTGTGGCTTGGCTTGACCAGATGTGCATACCATAACAGCAGTAACTATAATGGGAAACACTGAGATGATGGCACTCCTTTGAGCTGTCAAGTTAGACAGAATCCTCCTTTTTCCTCCTACAAACCCAATTAATTCCATCTGCAGTTTCTTTTAATTCTCAGTGGTATTTATGAAATAAAATTTGAGTTTCTAATCTAAGAACTAATTGTAAATTAATAACACTAGCTTGTAACAAAGAGAAGGATTAATGCAGGCCCACACATTCACTTTTCCTTTTTGATTATGTTTCTGTATTGGATGGATCTCTCAGGACTGCTACCAAGCTGTAACAGTCAGAAAAGTGTTTATAGGGGACAAGAGAGGTATGGGATTTTTTTTTTCATACTCACAGCTTGGCTAGGTTTCTGATTTTTTTTTTTTTGCTTTGTGTTATTGTCTGCAAACAGCCTTTTAATGGTTTTGATGAATTGTTGTATTCAATATTGGGGCATGGAAATGATTTAGAGTAATTA
This sequence comes from Psittacus erithacus, assembly GCA_009867235.2. Taxonomy (NCBI): domain Eukaryota; kingdom Metazoa; phylum Chordata; class Aves; order Psittaciformes; family Psittacidae; genus Psittacus; species Psittacus erithacus. The sequence goes on along the minus strand of WYDI02009064.1, from coordinate 15,161 downwards.
TAGATGGTTTTGTAAGAAAATCAGTGAGGTTTGTGTTTTCTGTTGTTGATTTGCATTTGTATGTAAGTGCTGCCAGAACTACTTGTAAAGTGGAAGTCCTAAAATTTACCATCCTTTTACTATTGGAACTGTATTCCTGAGCTGTATTTTGAATGTCCTGAATTTGTTACCCACTATCGTTTCTTGTGTCCTTTATATTTGCGCAACTGAACACACTTCTCCTATTAGCTTTCTAAACATTAAAGTGCATTTGCTTGTGATGCATGAATTTGCATTCATCACAGATAGGTAATGTTTTCAGCTTAAATAGTGCTGTTAGTCTGATGATGATTAGTGTCTTTTCTCATTAATCAGACTGTGCTGCTTTTCTGTTTGTATATCTCTGCTTTTCATTAGTGTAAATGTTTAGTACTCTATGCAAGCTCTGTATGACTCTAGAGGAAATATCTGCAGCTTGACTCTTGTTTCCCATTACATCTTTTGCTCTCCAATTTCTTTGGTCTTGTAGGGATTGTCCTTTATAATTTCCTATGCTGTCCATATGTGCTTGACCATCCTTCATATTAATAACAGACTTTCTCTGTCAGCCATGAGATCATCTGAACACTTCCACTGGGCTTTCCAGAGAAGAAAGAGAACTTCTAGGAGAGGGAGAAGGCTATTTAGAGAGCTGTAAAGACAACAAACTGAGATTGCTCCTTTGTGTCCATCTCTGTGGGAGATGCTAGTTCAGTATCTCTATTCACACAACAAAACAGGACTGCTTTATCTTTTCAGAATCAAGCATTTTGTTGGCATGCAGCATAATAGTGCAGATGCACTATTGCAGCTGAATAAAATCTTGTATGAAATTGTCTAGGCTTAAGAACAGCAAATGCTTCCTTCAACTGGGGTGTTTAGGATTAAGTTTACTTTCTAACCCTTCTCTGTCACTGCAGTAATTTGGGAGCTGTACAAAATAATTTTTCGACTGGAGAAGTGTTAATGACAAAAGATTTTCTCTGCATCTCTATCACATGTTTTCTCAGAGGAGTTGTAAAAGTAGATGTAAACAATGAAACGTATTCCATTATCCAGTGGCTTGATTCTGACTGACTGACTATTTTTTATCACTTCTCTGGAGCAGAGAGGTCTCAACCTGCCTGAAGTGGCATCTGGTGGGTATCAGTGCTGTGAAATGGAGCTCCTAGGTGCTGGAGTATGGAGTTTGCCTATTCTGGGCTCAGGTCACTGAACTATGTCCAGAAGAAAAAATGATGGAACTTTGAATTTCATCTTTTCCAATTAATTCCCAGCCACCAGACTGGCTTTTGGAGTCTCTGTGCCCTGGATTTTTAAATAGAAACATGAAGGCCTATTGGGATAGTCAGAAGGAGCCAGACAATTCTTTGAGGCTTCTTAGGCTGAAGGTGAGCAGTCTAACTTTATTAAATAAAGTTAACTGCCTTATTCAATTGGAGATGCTGGCTGTTCTGAAAGAAGCTCACAGAAAGGGTTATGAAGTCTTTTCCTGAGTGGAGGGAGTGCAGCTTTGTCTGCAACTAGTGACTGGGCTAAATGTCAAAAAAGATTGGTTTGTAGTTGATTAGCAAACCTTTCTGTACTGAGCATGTTAATGGTCAATGATGTTCTTCAGAGCCATCAAATTGAAGCCAGTATCCTTGGTTCTGCTCAATTTCAATTCAGATCCAGACTTGAGATAAAAAAGCATTAGTATCATTGAACAATGCTACCAATGAATAGTGGATAAATGTGTGACTACCTTTCTCTGACTTGTTTAAAGAATTTGATAATTTTTTTTGAGATACCGGTGACTCTCCTTAATGGCAATGCCAATGGCTTTATTTTTCATGCAGTAGGAAAGGAGAGACTGTTTATTAATATGGGATGGTTCATTTGCACTGCTAAATAACCAGACCAACACCACTGCAGCTGCTAGGATTCAGATCACCCATCTCCCTAGAAAGAGTTTTGCATGATGTTGTAGCTAGAACAGCAAACAATTAAATTCTAAGTTTTAAGAAAGAAGGCTATGCTGCTGTTGCTGATTTTTAAGTGCATTACAGACAAATGCTGCCTAAAAATAAGATGGGAAGCTCTGACACTGAATTGGTGTTCATCCCATATAGCCCATTTAATGTGTAGTAGGTGGAAGGAATGTTGCTGCTTCTTTGTAACAAGCTTGACACAGCGAAAGTATGCATTGAAAGTGAACGCTTCTGCTGAAATACATTAAACTGTTAGTTATTTGAATTGATTTGTGTTGTAACTGATGCAGTACTTAAATATATCTGGTTGAGATATCTTTTTTTTTTTTTTTTTTTGTAAAACACAGCAAACAATAAATGCCTTTGTTTATAAAGATGAGACATTAGAACTGGTAACAGTATTATTGATAGTACTAGACATATATGAGAGGCAGTATCAGAAATTTTCATTTACTTTGCTGTGTTAAGTGAATATACAAAAGCATTTGTCTAATTTAAGGTGTGGATAACTTTCAGTGAACTGTGTCATATTCTGTTTCACTATGTGCCAGTGTCTGTCCTTTCTGTCTTCTGTATCTTTGTACTTTGACTCCATTTGTCAATATCTTAATGCTGGATTATTGTTAATGGCTTGTACATGCAGGTGGGAATCTCTGGCATGTGCCCTAGCATGCTATTAATTGGAGATTTTCAAAACATTACACAACATGTCTTGAACAGAAAGTGTGATTAAATTTTCAAAGAAGAAATTCTGTTCCTTGACCAATTATGCCATTAATGTGGATGCTGATACATCTTCCTTCTGTGATTAATGCATCCTTACAATTCTTGTATACATTCAGAATGACACTTAAAATGCCCATCTCGAATGGAAATTAGCCTCTCTGTTACCTCTTCTCTGCTTGCTGTTCCTTTGTCAAGACACAGGGCTTTTGGAATTGAGTTTAGTAGAATTAGAGTTTTGTGGTTTTGTTTGTGGCTGTTTTAAGCTTTTCAGCAGCCTTTTCCAACGGAAGCTGCAGTGTGCTTCAGGGTCTTTTCAAGCCATTTCTTCTTCCTACTGCTGATAAGGAGGCTGGAATTCCATTCCTGTCATTTGGTCCTTCATCACAGTTGGCATCTTCCAAAAGTGAGCCCTATGACAGCTGTTGGGAGATTTTATTTTACTATAATGATGATATTTTATTCCCAGATTTTTTTCCTGCTTGTAGGAATTAGATATGCTCCTATTATAAAAGCACATGCTGATTTTAGAGACTGTTCTGTTTGCTTTGAGCAGCCATATCGCACTCGGTTAATAAAAAGGAATAGTTTCATTTTGATAGTTAAAAGCAGCTGAACTGCCCATTGAAGCTGCCATTCATTTAAGAGCTTTGTTCACATGCTTCAGCTTCAGAAGACATAATTCTAGTGGTATGACCTGCTTATATGGAGTATGAAGGAAATGACATAATTCAGGAGAGACAGAATTGTGTGAAAGGTGGAAACTATAGCTGGCTTTAGAGCTGTAAATAATTGCTTTGATTTGTTAACTGAAAATTGTAGTGGGGGGAGAAGCATTGCTGGTGTTTCTTCATGCAAGCTCTACTGGAAGTTCGTGGTGGCATGTTGTGTGTGTGTAAATTGACACTGTTCCTTTGCTGTTATTGGAAGCAAGCGCACTCAAACCAACTGGAGGTCTGCCCCTATATATTTTACGTACGATATTACTTTATCTCATGCTAAGAAAACAACTGTTTTCCTACTTGGTTTTGCCCAACAGTGAAAGATTTATGCTTCATTCTGTCTGAATGAAGATTACCTTTGTGCTCTTTCTAGAAAGGAATCTTAATAGACTTCAAGTTGCTGTGTGCCAAAGGAGTTAGATAAGTGAACTACACTTGAGATTAACAACATATGTGAGAAATATTTTGTGAAAATATCTATTATACATATTTGAATTATTTGTAGAAGTTAAAGGCTGTATTGAAAGAGCAACCTATATCCAGGGCTAAGGTATTAAGCCACACCAGTGTTCTTAACTGTTCATTAGTAAAACGGAGGCTGTGTGTAGGTCCTAGAAGTATTAATTTTCTTCTCTTCACCTGTCACCTCACAAAGAGTATTCACCCTGTGCCTCCTTTCCACATGGATTTATTTACAAAAGGGAAGAATGCCTCCAAACCCAAATTTCTCAGCCCCTGTATTTTACCAAACTCTGCTTTGAGAGTTGAGGATTGTGGTCTTTGCAGGGATGGTCAAGAGGGAGTTGTGTTGCTACCCAGGATTCCTCTTTCCCTGGTAGCTGGTACTAAAATGTTGAGTAAAGATCATAGAAACAGCCATATGGGATCAGTCAAAGCTCCATCTAAAACAAATCCTATTTCTAGCAGTGGTCAGTGGCATATGCTTGAGGAAAGAATGTCTGAATTGTCACACTCTACAGATTTGTCATGTATTCCCAATTTCCAGCACTCTGTAACACAGTGCTTCCTTGGTTGAAGTGTTCTGAAAGGATTTTCTTTTACTAAATTGTTTAATAACTTTTTGAATCCAACACCTGGCTTCCATTATATTCTCTTTCAGATTTACTGCTACATTACACTGTAGAGAAGCTGAGTAGGGATTCCCATGACAAGAACACCTAGCAAAGATTTTGTTATTTCTTCTCTGTAGCCTTTCCAGTATTGATTCTTTATTATTAATGTGGAGTTAGGGATCTATGTGAAATTTTTGAGAATTTGGTTACAGGTTGTCTCTATACTTGCTTCTGGAGTTCACAGGCTGTGTATTAGACCTGCTCTTTTATGGGAGTTTCCTCACTCTAATTCCTAATCTGCTGTTTAAGAATTTTGCACCCTACTGAAGCAAGAACCATTATTACAATTATTATTTTGGGTAAAACAAAGTTTAGAGTAGGTGTTTTAAAAGTGTCTAGAGGATGGATATAGGCATCCAGCTTTTATTTGGAGCTGGTGTATAACTTCAAGTTGTTTATAAGAATGCAGCTCTCAGGATATGTCCCTGAGGCACAGTGCAGTGCTGTGCAGAGATGCACTCAAGAGGCTCTAAACGAGCTTGTTCAAGTACTAAAAGCAATACCGCTGTGTTAGCACAAAGATCTGCCCAAGGTAATTAACCCTGCAGAGGGAACTAGGTGAAATAAGTGTGGTAGGGAGCTATACTTACATTGCAGAGTGGGGTTAGTGGAAAAGAACAGGCTATTCAGTCATTTTTGTCGAATTACATTAATGTATTGCCATAGAGTTGGGCAGTAATAATGTAAAAAGAAAATCATATTGTTAGGAATTTTATGAAATAAAGTCACAGATAATGTTTAGTTAAGCACCATAAGTCACCCATTTTTCATCTGGACCCACCAGGTATAATTTCACTTTTGAAGGGAGGCTGTTGGTAAAGCAATTTTAGCCCTTCCCTGGGCATTGCACCATGCTGTGTGTGAGAGTCAAACCATATGACATTATTGGTATAGTTTTGCTGCACCTGTTCTGTCTCTTTCTTCTGATCTTCTTTTCCATACTGTGGTTGTAACTAGACCTGGAAATACTCTTTAACTGTTTACTTTCAGGCATATTTGCTCTGTATGCAAGCAGAGTGACTCATGGTTGATAAGCAGTGGCTCATCACCTACTGTACCTCTTCAACTCAGGTGTTGGGTAACTGTTAAATAGTAAAGGGAGTTTTGGGTCTGTGTATGCTAGAGGGCACACCATGTTCACACAAAGCCGGTGAAGTGTGATTGAATTGACAATTGTTGGTGTTTTTGTCTGTTCCTTGGGGAGATGCAAATAGAATTGCACAGTCCAGGTGCTGAAATACGGGAAGTAGCAGCAGCATAAAAAATCATGGTGTTTGCAATTAATGGCACTCTACTTGCATTTAAGTACTGCCTTGAAGTAGACCCTCAGAGCTTCATTTCATAGGTTTTGTAGCAGCTGCTTTCTGCTGTGTTCTATTCAAAGTGCCAGGGATCCGCTGGCAGGAAGGGATAGAGCTGGGGGCTGCAGGACTATCAGCTATCAGCTGAAGCACAGCTGTGCTGGGAAGCCAGGGGATATCTCCTTGTGGAGGGTATGAAAGCTACGAGGAGAAGGCAGAAGGGAAAGGCTCTAACAGACAAAAAAAGCAGCAGCAGAACGGAAGAAAAAGTCTGATTCATTACTGAAGTATTTCAGGATCTTGAAATTGCTGATTTCTTTGATATTGCTGGCAACTGTCAGCATGTCACTGAAATAATAAGTCTAGGTAGAATGGTCAAAACCAGAACTAGAGGGGTAACAGAGCTGTATAATCTGCCTTTCAATGGAAAGAGGAAACATGAAAAAGAATAACAGGCACAAAAAAAGAAATACCAAGTTTTTTTCTAGGGTTTACAAGTAGAGTACACTGCATTCAATTTAGTAAGTCTTTAAAAATTAATTACTGCTGCGTTGAGTCAATGCCATTATTGTGACAGATGACCTGCATTGTTTTGCTGGGAAGGAAGCACCCTTCCCTTGAGAAAAAGTCACAGCTGCTTATCTTCACAGTGCAAAAACAAATCTTTATTTACTTATTTAGTTAGTTATGTATTTTATATGGAGAGTTCAGAGGGGAAACATCATTCCTTTTATTTACAGTGACAGTGGAATAATTTGGGTTTTTTTGCTTCAAGGATATTGTTATGGATACTAAAAATACCTTTGGTGAGTTTGTAGTCATCATTGACAAACTTCTTCTCATAACAAAAGATAGTGAGAAGCAGATGATAACTTTCTGCAAATCACTAATAGCAAAATAGAAGTAACAAAGTCATTATAATTTCTGAGCTTTCTTCCAAAGGGCATGGTCATTTCTCCAAACATAGCTAATGGAAAACCAGACGTGTCTGGCTAATTTCTGTAGTAGCTAATTTTAAATTCCTTGTTCTTGTGCTTTTTAATCAACGGCATTCAGAAAGACTGGCATGAAAAAATGTCATTTTTTTTGAGATCATAGGAAGTAGCCAGGGAGGGAGCCAACATCTCCCTCTGCTGCTTTTGCATGTGTGCTAGGCAGGGCTGCCTTCCACAGACGCTAGAAGGTATTTCCTTCATACACAGCAAAGAACAATGCAGGAATCATGACAGAAGTGGGATTTACAATTCCTCCCCCCGCCGTCAATTTAAATTTAGTTGTATAAAATTGTCTCCTGAGAAATCACTTGAAACTTTTTTTGTTACCAAAAATGTATCTTATATATAGGCTTAAGAAATTTTGTTTTCAATTGTGAAAATTTTTAATCTTAAATACAGAACAGGGCATCTTTAAATCTCTGAGTCCTGTCACTTTAATGTAACTTCTTGATGACATGTAATCAAGCATGTATTAATCAAAGCAGAACTGAAACATGTCAGCAACTTAATACAAAGGCAAAATATTTTTGACTGCACACATGCAGTGATGCCATGAGAAATACAACAGTTTGCTGAAATCACACAAGTTGTCATGTTGGCACAGTTTTAAACAAGCAAGGCTAAATAAGGCACAATATGACATTTTGGAGTTCATGTTAGGAGTAAACATGCCACAACAATCAACTGTCTTGTCAAAGAGCTACAAAAATAATTTATTTTCCTTCCAGAGCAACTCCAAGGAAAAGAATAGTTAGTGTATTAGCTGTCTGGGAAAAAAATTAATATGCAGATATGAAAGGCGAGACTGTTTGGGTCATATGAAAAAGAAACATCAAAAGGAGATGTAGTTTGTTGAATCTGTTTTTTTGGGCACCAAAGTGAACTGTTTACCATAATTTCCATCTAAGCCTGTTCCATAATCAAGTAAATCCCACCAGCAGGATGTATAGATGAAACCACCATTTGAATGTAAAATACATTCTTGACTATTCGTCACATTCTGCCAGTATTTTCTTTGATCTGTTTGGTTTATTCTAAAACTATGGTAAATACACATAAGTGTGTATCAAATATTGCTATTATATAACAGCAGATTTTTAAAAAATGGTAGTTTTCTATGTAGTTTTTTAAATACCTTTAAAGTAGGAAGCTATATTTCTATATATTTTGCATTGGCATCATAGTAAGTACAGTGATTTCCTTCGTCAGTCATCATCTGAAACCAGCAACAAGACCTACTTACAGGAACTTTCTCATCAGAAGTGTTTGAGCAGGAAGAATGCTGTCATGTCCCATAAAGAATGCAAATTGCAGTGTTTCTGGCAGACAGGATTTTTAGGAAGACTGCCTTTCTTGGCCACTGACAGATGCTGTGGGTCTGAGTCCTTTCTGTAGCACTCCATGATTGTGTTATTTTGTTCAAGGTTTTATTAAGAATCATAAAAAGGCTTCTGTTTCATACAAAATCCAGCTCCTGAATTTAAGGAGTTAAAGAGAATCTGAAAATAAATCTGTACACCTCATTCAAAGATTTTAGCAAAACTTTACATCATGACTATAAAGACTACAGTGTTGGGGGTTAACACGTTGATGGAGGCTTCTTTTTTTACAAAGCCTTAGGAACTAGGCCACCTAATTTAAGGACTAGCTTTGAGGTGAGTCTGGACTGCAAATATATACCATGCTCATGACATAAGGACGCTATGTCTGATAGAAGACTTTGCCACTTCTTTGACTTTTTAGCTGTACTGCTGCTCACTCTTTGTCCAGAGAGACATGATGGCAGTCTCCTCTCCTCGTTATGCTGGACATAGGCCACGTGTCTGTCTGGTTATTTCTCAGTAACTGTTATGCCTTTTGCTTGGTTTCAACTGAATTTGATGGAAAGTCAAGTTAAGCTGATGGTTTGTGTGAGTTTCCCAGAAAGGCACCAAAAGAGAAGAGGAAGAGAACGGGTAAAAGCTTACCCATGTAAAAGTGTATGATAAAGCAAGGTCATGGATCACAGCTTCTGGGATATCAGGGTGTCTGCATGCAGAATTTTCTTTTGAAGTTGTATCTACAGAACCTCAAATTTCAGCTGTTCTGTACTTGCTTTCTGCCGCATGTCACCGTTGCTTTTCTTTTAACCGCTGTTGCCAGCTTTTCTTTTGGTTTCTTTTACACTGAAAAACTTCATCCCAAAACTGTCCTCTAAAATATCTGCATATTCTTCTCTTTAATTGCTGATGGAGGCCTTGGCAAAATTCAGGGTATAATAAGAGATGACGTGACCTCATTTCTGAGATTTCAAGAGAGTTTTTTTGGCTAATTTATTCTCTTTTTGGGTAGAGTGGTGATTTTTTTTTTTTTTTTCATAGCAGATAGCAAGGAGCAATGCAAAGTATGTACGTGATACTGTTTGGGTTGGGGGAAGGGAGACACATATTAATGTGATTACTTGCAGGATGAAAGATGTTGAGGTATTTAAACTGGTTCTGGCTTTAAACCAAAGTGAAAAATTAATAGGCTGTAATGTTGTTGGCTTCGTTTGATGAAGTGCTTAGTGAATGTTATTCAACTCAAGAATAAATATTCTTGATACAGTTGTTGAGAGAAAAGAAACAAAAGACATTGAAGCACATTGTAACTTGATGTTAAGCATTCATTTAATCAGCATGTTAATCATTAGCTTTGGTTTGGGCTTTTAAGTTCTGGATTGAGGCAAAGCTGTTCACAAAAGTATGTTTAAGAATGTGAGGTGGCCAAAGCAGAGAGGCTTAATTACGAACCAGGTTTCATTTCATTAACTATGTGGTGTATTGAAAAGGGCTAGAGACTATGAAGCTTTGCTTGACTTTTCTAAATTTAGATTTAAGTACTGTGTTTCATTAGAGTGCCTGCAATTTTCTGTTGCCTCTACATTCACAGGATCCCTTTGTGCTCTAAGGTCATTATGGGAAGCTGTTACGGCCAATAATGCAAGATAAGTGGATATGTGACAAAAAAGACATAATGGGAATAGGTGCATTGAGAATATCAGTTGGTTAATAAAGAGATGAACAAACTTTTTATGAATAATCTTGTGGTGAATACAAAACTTATATTGCAAGTAAGTATTTTTTTAGTCGTTGCTACAGTACTTTTCTGGATATATTAGCGGAATTCATCCTAGCCGAGTAGCTCTTTGCAGTGAAGGGTATGATAGTGTGTGTGGGGTATTCATTTGCTCTTTGACATATTCTCATATGCATGTAATGGAAAATTTTTTGTGAGTGAGAGAAATAAGTTGTGATTGAAATCTGTGATAAAATAACTTTTGGGTGCTTCGGGGAAAGACATTTTAACTGCAGAAAGAGGCGAAGAAAGTTTGAAATGGCACATTTCTTATCTAAATGTGGGATGGTGTCTTGTAGGATAAAATATTGAATCATGCAAGCTGTTGGCTTTTCTTGGTAGTTTGAGGCTTCAGCTATTGCACAACGTATAATTCATATTTAGGGAGGATTATTAAATTCTTTTCCTGTTCTTTGTTATGTTTTGTGGGAGAGTTAGTGTTGATGGAGTTGGTAGACATCTCTCAACTACAGTCCCCTATATTATCTTTCCAATATTGAATTACTTTTATAAGGTTTTGTTATTATTTAGATATGGTAGCACAAAATTCTTCATTATATTTGATTATCCTGATATATAGTGCATTAATTTGTTGAATTGTGTGAATGAAACTTAAGAAAAAGAGATGTTAATATGTATTATGAAGTGACTTGGTTATTGCAGATGTGATAGAATAATACTGATAATATGTAGCTTAAACCAGTTACAAAAATAGGGTAAAGATGTACAGACTTTTGATAAATATACAATTTTTTTTGTGAATAGTACAAGTTAATTTTTGGTATTTTACAAAAAGGGTACCTAGTTAGCATTGATAATTAAATCTAAGAAAGTCTAGAGCTGACTGATTAGTAGTGACTGTAAATGAGCATCAAATCTCCTACCCCTGAATAAACCTTTTGAAGTGGCTGTGAAAAGTGTTGGCAAAGCTGCATTGTATGTGCAGCAAGGAACTCTTCAACTTTTTGGGGTGAAAGCTGCCAGTTAGGCTAGTATCAAATTATTTTCATGTGGAAACTATTTCAAACACTAGCTGGGTGTCCTGGGTTCAGCAGTAGCAGTCATTTTTTCTCCTTCTTAGTAACTGGTGCAGTGCTGTGTTTTCGACTTTCAGCTTGAGAACAGCGCTGATAACAACGATGTTTTTTAGTTGCTGCTCAGTAATGTTTACTCTGACCAAGGACTTTCTCAGCCTCATGCTCTGCCAGGGAGGAGGGGAAGCCGGGAGAAAGCAGAGACAGGACACCTGACCCAAACTAGCCAAAGAGGCATTCCATACCACAGCACGTCATGCCCACTATATTAACTGTGAGCAGTTACCCGGGAGGGTGAGATCACTGCTCAGGTCGAGCTGGGTATCTGTCGGTGGTGAAAGGTTGTGTTCTCTTCCCTTGTTATTTCCCTTATCATTATTATTATTGGTGGTAGCAGCAGTTTGGGTTATACCTTAGTTACTGGGCTGTTCTTATCTCAACCCGTGGGAATTATGTTCTGTCAAGTCTCCTCCCCATCCCTCTGGGAGTAGGCGGGAGGAAAAGGAAGGAGTGAGAGAGAGGCTGCATGGCTGGCTGAGCTTAAACCATGACACTGGGATGTGTATTTTAAAAGAACAGGATAAATGAAAGCCACTTTTGTAGTAGATGTAGTGCTCATGAAATATTTTGCGTTGAGTAAGGAGAGTGCTGCATTACTGCCCTGTTGTGCTCTAGATTTTGGATGCTCACTGACACCACAATTCTTCCTGCAAGGGCAAAAGACTCCTAGAAATGTGACACAAACTCACGTCATTGGCATGAGAAACCTCAGTAGTGGTTGGATTTTTTGGAACAGCAGTAGTCTTGAAGATGATTTTGTTTAACGTAATTTCTCAGGTTGCCACAGTTCTGAATATATGAAACTTCAGTCCTAAAAACCTGAAAGTATAAATTGGTTTTTGATGCCCTCTACCCCCTCTGTTAAGTTGATTGAGAGGAGACATAGGCATAGATCTGTAAAATAAAATATTGAATTTTTTAATTAAATTTTTTGTAATTTTGTAAAGGCCTAGGTCCTGTGTGGAATTCTCAGGGTTGTTTTAGTCTATGGTGAGTTTAAAATGGTAATGACAAGTGATAATAGTAAAAAAACCCACTGAATAATGACTTTTGCATGAAAGGTCACTAAAATAGACACAGAAGAGAGCAGTTTCTGTTGAAAAAGTGCTTCAGTTTTGTTTAGCCCAATGATTCCCATGCTGAAGTGTATATACCACTAGTGGGAAGTGAACTACATTAAGTCAGGTATACCATGGCAGTAGCTGGAGCAAGGTTCCCTCCCACACTGCAGGGCAGTGCCACAGCAGCTGCCACAAGCTGCCTGGCAATCCTGGGTTTCTGCTTGTTCCTCCCAACATCTGGAAGGCAAGGGGCATAAGGCCAGAAAGGAGCTCAAGGCTGGTGGCAGTGGATCTGCTTTGTTACATGGCAGAATGAAGGGCTCTGGTTTTGACTGGAGGGTGAAAGGGATGAGGGTGGGGGTGAGCACCTGTCTTGTCCCCTATACACTGGCTGAGATAAGGGAGAACATAGAGGCAGGGTCACAGCTGGGACTTTGAAATACCGATACTGTGGTTGATGATGCCAACTGCTGTTAAGCCTGCTGATTTTGAGGTTTTTTTTTTTTTTTTCCTTCCAGTAGTTCATTTGTGTAGTAATATACAGGATACAACTCTAAACTTTTTACTTTGGCCTGTGTGGCTGTTCATTGCTAGTGACACAAAACAGGATAGTATGATAATGTGCTGATGTGCTAATGTGAAAATGTGAAAGAAAGAATTTGTATGATGCCATAACACTGAGGAATGCTGAAGTAAAGCAAATCAGCTCTATCTCATGACTTGTATTTGAGTCAGTTACCCCAGCAGCAGGGGGACTTCTGTGAAAAATAGTTAAGAAATCTGTCATGTGCGTTATGGATACTAGTTGCTGGTTTAGGGCTTTACAAAACTGTACTAATTTTAAAGGCAAATAACAAGTTTTTTTTCCTGACGTGGGAAATGGATCCAAGTGTGTGTTGGATGTGATGAAATTCAAGTGCAGGCAATGTTGCTCTAAATGTCTGCTCCCTGGAAGAACCCCTTCGCATGAGTGCACTTCTGTTGACTCTTATTCATAATTTCTTTTTAATCCGTATTGTGCTTGCTTGTGGAGATGTGACCTTATGTGAGTAGGATCTAATCGATTAATGACTAAAAAGTAAGATCAAAACTTAGGCTGGAATTTGGAATGGACATAGGAAGTTGCATGATAGTAAGTGTTGCTCTCATTCTGCTTCTGGTTGCCTAAACCAGAGATGAAGTGTACTTGAAACTTTTACTGTGGGGTGTACATCCTTGTCTGGGAGGAAGACAAAAAGACCCACATTGAACTAGAACTGAAAAAAACCCAACCAAACCAAACCACTACAACTGACAATATGTTATAGGACAGAGCTGTATATACTTTATATAGCAGGTGTTACAAGAGACTGCCACGCTATGGCTATGGGCTGGACAACACCAGTGGAAAAGAAGTAAGGATATAGCCTTCCTGCTAGCTTGTTTATAGGTGTACTTTTCCAAATGTATTCACTTTGGGTTCTAACTGTGATGGATTTTAGGCTAATTTCTTGGATATTCAAAATATGCGCCTAAATAGTAGTGTCCCTCAGCATGGGTATTTAAAAAGAATAATTTAGTGATAGTATCAACAGTAACAGCAGTTGAGAATAGGTTGTACAGGTTGCCACAGATACCTCACGGGTTATTGTCTTGATAAAGGCACATGTGGTTTTGCATGAATTTTGAAGATAAAAGGGCACAATATACATTCTTGAAGATGAAGGCTTGGCTCAGCAAGGAACAATTTTTTGTTCCCTTTCCTCACTCCTACCCCTCCCTCTAAAGAAAATGCCGATCTCAGTGTTATCTTGGAAACTATTTAAGAAAAACTACAAAAAGTCTTGCCCTGAACATCTGTCTGCACTCATTTCAATAAACTCTTCTGGTACAAATCATAGCTGGAAGCTGGAAGAAGAGCCTTTTCTCATTTACCTGTGTGGTTACCTCACTTAAGTTTACATGAGCTTTGAGCACCATTAACTGGAAAGCCTCTGCAGAGTTTTCTGGAAATGCTGACAAAGTATTTTGAAGCCTGTGCTTTGGTGGGACTTAGGAGGAAACTAAGAGAGCAAGAAAGCTGGTGCCCTGTTCAAAAATCAGACGCTGTGGACCTGTGCGATTTCTACCTTTTGCTCTTCTAGGGGACTGCTATTGTAGCAGTTCTGAAAGCAAGCCACTGAATAGCTTCTAATTCCTTACATAGTTGTATTTGTTCTCATGGGGGACTTCAACCACCCTGATATCTGTTGGAGGGATGATACAGCCCGACTCAAGCAATCCAGGAGGTTCCTTGACTGTGTGGAAGACAACTTCCTTCTGCAAGTAGTAGAGGAGCCAACAAGGAGAGGTGCCATGCTTGACCTCGCGCTCACCAACAGGGAAGGGCTGGTTGGAAATGTGATGCTCCAGGGCAGCCTTGGTTGCAGCGATCATGAGATGGTCGAGTTTGAGGTCCTCAGGACAGTGAGAAGAGCGTGCAGCAAGCTCACAGCCCTGGACTTCAAGAGAGCAGACTTTGGCCTCTTCAGGATCCTGCTTAGCAAGGTTCCATGGGATACAGCCCTAGAGGGCAGGGGGACCAAGACTGTTGGTTGATATTCAAGGATCACCTGCTACAAGCTCAGGAGTGTTGCATCCCAACTGGAGGGAAGTGCAGCAGGAGGGCCAGGAGACCTCCTTGGATGGATAAGATGCTGCTGAGGAAACTTCAAAGGAAAAAAGAGGCTTATAAAAGGTGGAAGCAAGGACAGGCAGCCCAGGAAGAATGCAGGGAAGTTGTCTGTGAAGCTGGGGACCAGTTTAGGAAAGCTCTAAGGCCCAGTTAGAATTAAACTTGGCTAGGGATGTTAAAGATAAGGGATTCTTTAGGTACATAGCGAATAAAAGACAGACTAGGGACAGCGCAGGCCCCCTCTGGAAGCTATCAGGAGAACTGGCTACCCTGGATTTGGGGAAGGCTGAGGTTCTTAATGACTTCTTTGCCTCGGTTTTCACTGGCAAATGCTGTGACCACACCACCCAAGTCTTGGAAGGCAGACGCAGGGACTGTGAGAATGAAGACCTTGG
>WYDI02009063.1:0-12368 GCA_009867235.2 Psittacus erithacus | reverse complement strand
CTGAAAGTCAAAAACACAGCACTGCACCAGCTACTAAGAAGGAGAAAAATGACTGCTACTGCTGAACCCAGGACAAGCCCGAATTAGATGTGTTTTCCTGTGTACTTCGTAGGAAGCAGTGACCTGTGGATTTATTCCGGATTTCTGAAACTCATCACCTGATACCTAATATGCTTCAAATACTTTCTTCCCCACTAGGTGCATATGACTGATCACGCTGTGGTAACGGTTTGTAATGGGATGTAATTCTGCCTTTACTGAATCAGTACAATGTTCCCACTGGAACTGGCTGATCTGCGACGTTACTCATTGAGCTTCACTGTACCTTACTGTGTGCAGAAGTGGGATCTAATGGATTTCTTTTGATTTCCTGGGCATTGGTAGATGCTATTGAACTGAAATGCACTTAGAAATTTGCAGGATGAGGCCTCTGTTGTTTTAAGCTGTTTGTTGAGGTTCCCAGCTTATTTTAATAGACAAAGCATGTAACTTCCCTGTTTAAAATTTGGTCCTTTGTTGTAAAATGGTCTTGTGATCATTATACAATATCATATACTTGGGGTATAAACCAAGCTCTCCACCTCTGTGTCTCCATTTAGCTAATGTCTGGCTGTATTTCTTTTTTATACATTGCTGCCAATTCAGCCCCAGTGTTACAGTGAAACTCTGTCTCCAGTATTTGTGGGCTATCAGAGAGTCCATGACATATCTGTGCATTATTTAGCACATCCCTGTGCTTAAATGGAACTTTTGTTTTGAAGGGGTGAGTGAAGCATTCATTGTAACTCACTGGCTTCTTGGGGTTTGTGTAATTTGTAACAGATGTTGCTTCACTCAGATGAGCTACTAATTTTATAACTCTGCTTTTGAATTTGGATTTTACAATGTAGAACTTGCTTCTAAATGTATTGGAAAGTATCATATGTATTTTGGAATATGTTTGTAGCCATCCGTAAAGGAATTATTGCCATCCCCCCACCCCACCCCCATCTTGGTGTTTAATAGTTTTACCAAATAACAAGTAGTTACTCCCATGCAAAACTGGCTGCAATATTTACTTTCAGATAGGCTGTCAGGAGGAGGTCAAATATCAGGTTTTAAATAATTTTCTTCTAGATATTCTTCCTTTTAACCATATTAATTTTCATCTGGCTTCTCAAAAATGCTAAACCCCTTTAAAACATAACAACAGGCAAATAGAGAAAAGTATATTAATCATGTTAAAATAGTGTTAAGTGCAATCCTTACCACAGAAGGAATACCAGAGACAACAGGAGTTCTTTTATGTTACCATGGGTTTATACAAAGAAGCTCCGAAGATGACAGGCAGCAGTATAAAACATTAGATGTTAGGAAAAACTTCTTACCTGTGAGGTTGGTGAGGCACTGGCGCAGGTTGCCCAGAGAAGCTGTGGCGACTCCATCCAAGGCAGTGCTCTCCATAGTAATAACGCACTATTACTTTGGTTTGTGGAGGTAAGAGACAGCTTTGGTACATGCAAAGTCTCAAAAGAGGATTCTAAATTTAAGAATGCCATAATGTACATGCATTTGGCTCTTATGAAGTGTTTGAGCTAACTGCCATCTTAATGTGTAAACTGTGTTATGTGCTTATAGATAGAATCATAAAATGGTTAGTGTTGGAAAGGATCTTAAAGCTCATCTAGTTCCTACCTTCTGCCACTGCCAGGGGCACCTTCCACTAGACCAGGTTGCTCCAAGCCCTGTTCAACCTCGCCTTGAACTCTGCCAGGGATGGAACATTCACATCATCCTTGGGCAGCCTGTTCCCAGTGCTTTAGCACTCTCATAGTAAAGAATTCCTTTGTTATATCCAACCTAAATCTCCTCTGTTTAAGTTTGAACCCAGATGATACTGCCTTTTGGCAATTCGCGATTTAATACTGAAGAAAGCAAAACCACACAACTTCCCATATAAACTTCCTTAATCTGGCTTTTCTATTTTCTGAAGGCAGATTGCTATATTAATTACTTGTGATGATGAATAATTCCACATTCCTCAAGGGAGGCAGTAGAATTTCAGGAGGTAGCTGAGTGCATCCAGATAAAGCATGGATCGTCATGCTGCAGTGTCTTTCATCTCTGATGTCTTCTCAGATTGAGGTCATGTTGCACTTCACTTGAATGTTGAGTGTTTGGTGTGTGGTGAATGGATGCTTTTTCATCATCATGGTGGGCCTGTGTCACCGTTTTAAGAACTGAGGTCATGGTTAGCACTAGCCCAGGCCTTCTGATAAGGGTCAGGTAATTGTGGCCTGAGGTACTTAATCCCAACATGAGCTCTCCTGTACCCATTGCAGTGCTGTGGGAATTCCACGGTGTTTAGAAGTAGCTCACTTGTGGTGGGTGTTTGATGAAGATCACTTTCTGACATGGATATCTTTGCCTGCATTCCATAAAGCTTTAGTCACCTGTCAAAGGCTCTGTGCACAATGGTTGTTGAATGAGATGGTCTGTACAGGGAATTGGGCTGCTAATCACTGTTTTTGTTAACTTTGTAAACTAATTTGGGAATTGCCCATGAATGTTTACTCCTAGAATAAGGGATATTTGGGATTTTAATTATTTAGGTGGATATTATCACTTATTTTATCAGTTGTAAAAGTTTGCTTGTCTGGTGTCCTAGCTTTTTCAAGTGGCTGCGTACCAGATGTGCAAGGTAGAGAGGCTTGTAAGGGAAAAAATACTTTCCTTTAAATGCTTGCATGTTCCAGGTGAACTCAGATATGTGATGGAGACTTCTTTAAATCATAAAAAAATTACTTCATTAGGTCTTGGTTTGGATTTAATAACTGAGTTGTATTTCCTTCTCTGAAATGAGTTAATCTGTGAAAAGGTGAAGTAGAGTAATTGTCCTGTTGCAATAGGAAAGGACAAGCAATAATCCTAGCATTTCTCAGCATTCTATTTTCTGATTTATATGCATTAACATCCTGCTTTCTAATTTTGTTTAAAAATATCTGCAAGGGATCAGATCAGTGAACTACCTTGCAATAAATATTCCATAAGATAAATTGCCAGAAGAGGCCCATGAGCTTGTGATCTATGTTTTTGTTTCTATAACTATGTACAGAATGTCTCTTTCGAACCAGGTATAAAGGCTTTGGTTATGAATTAATTTACTGTGGAGTACATGATAGTCTTGGTAATTCACCATCCCTGTGTCCATTTAATAATAATTACATTTCTGATGTTATTTCTCCTATTTTAACAAAGTTTGTATAGAAGACTTACTCTGAAGGGCTATGGATAAAATGTAAAGTGATCGTATTCCTTAAATGCCATACTTTTCCTCTCTTCAAACTTGGTTTCTGCTAAAACTGAGGATACTTCAAATTTACTAGAAGCCTAACCCAGTGTGATAGAACTAGGTGAGAGCAAGACTAGTTGGCTGAATTTTACTGGTGGTGGACAGTTATGTTTTTCTTGGCTGATTAAAAAAAAACCAACCACCAGCCCCCCTGCCCCAAAGCCAAATTGTCAGTCACGTTTCCTGTTTTCTGGTTTAGAATATGGCATAAAACCTGTGAGAGTTTCCAGTCCCAGTGGTGCTAGGGCCCCCAAGAAAATGTACTACCAACTTAAAGTGCCTTGGAAATTCATACTCACTTCTTGGCCTTTAGTTTTTCAGTTTTCTTCAACTTTGTAGCCAGCTAATAAGAAGACATTTTGTATTTTTGGAATTGTATTTGTATTTTCTTGTATTACTGGAATGAGCCTGGGAGAGTGATGTTCATTATAGCCCCAAGGAACTTGCCTGAATATACAGGAGTGGGTATGTTGCAAGCTGTTTTCAAGAGGGATTATTAAGTTTGAAGTTAGTGCTGGATGCTAAACAATGCCCTAAAAAATATCTTTAAGAAAGCAGTAATAATGGAGAAATCTGAATGTTTTTAAAACTTAAATCACCATTAGTTTGCATTTTTCAAATTCTTGACATCTTCTAGGTCTACTTAGCAATAAATAAGCCTAGGATCATAGAATGGTTATGGGTTGGAAGGGACCTTAAAGAGTATGAAAAGAAATCTTTCTGCTTAAACACTTTAGGGTTGAAAACATGAGAAATGCTCTATGTTTGGAAATGATTGCACTTAAATTCTGGCAATAGTGTTGAGGGTGGAAATTCCCAAGATGTTAAAAATACTTCTGGATTTCAGCTCTACCTGTGCAACTGTGAATATGAAATTTAGTAAAAATGTTCAATATGAGCTTTCTTTAAGGATATAAATGAAAATCAAGTTTTGATCAGTTGTAAGAACATATATTCAGTAGTGTACTTTCAACCCATGCTGGTTTCCTGCACTGGCTACTTTCTTTTCTTCCATTGCTGTTAGAAAGTCTGAAAACCTGATTTTTAGTTTTGTTTGAAAGCTTTGGGACATTAAGGAAGGAAAAAGAAAATTATTAAATAGGCAATGATAGGCCTTATGCAATATAGGTGGAGTTTTCACCTGAGGGCCTGGGAGATGCTTACAGTAAGTTTCCTCTGTGAGGAAAGACGACTTCTTTTTGCCTCAGATCAAGTACTTACTGTGGAACCTTATAATCTCAAACTAGCTTTAGTTCTTCCAGCTGCTCTCTGTTGCTTTGGCTTTCAGTTTGACATATCTTAAGGGGTGTTGTCCAAGCAACCTTTTTTCTGTGGTATAGGCTTTTTTAAAACTACCATGGCTGAGTATGCCATGTATATATCATGTATTATAGTATGGTAATTCATATTGTGTTATCCTGGGTGTTCCAGATCTCAGAAAGCTGTATTAGGTCAATTCATCTATTAGCAGAATGATTAGGAATTAGAAACGTGAGGGTTTTTCCCCCCCTTTTTGGTTTCTCTGGAAGTATAAAAGTTGAACTGGTATGTATGCAGTTGTGTAAAGATTTAATTGCTGTGTGTCTTAGTAACCTGCAGCACTCCAAGACTGCACCTCTCCTTTAGAAACTTAGTCCTGTCACTGGTGTGTATTTGTCTTGTATTATTGTGCATTAGAACCTTGGAATTTTGTACCAAAGGCAGACTTTTCTAACAGCTGTATTTTTAGGGTTTCTTGCAGAGGTGCTTTCAAAATAGCTTAAAGGCTTGGTACATTAGATATTGTTTGGGAGTACTAGGAGATTTGTTTTACATCTATAGGCTGTGAAAAGGTGAGCGCCTCCTTTGGTCATGGTTATAAAATGGAAAGAAAGCAAATCTGAAATGATAGGATCCTTAAAGTAAAAGGCCATGTAAAAGGCCTGAGTTATACAGTATAAGTTGAAATATAGCACAGAGTAAGAGATCATTGAGGAATTCATTCATGAATTCTCAAATGCCTATTGGACAGGAAAGGCAATGAGATATTTGAAGGCCTCTGTTAGACTGAGGAGACCTTTACTGTTGTAGCTTGCTTCCTCAGAAAGGTGAAGCTGTATAGCTGTACAATGACTGGTTGCAGTGGTGAGATGTAACTGATGCAGGGTACTATTTAGTGTTGTGTCTGTGATGGAGCTTTGTCACCCATAACTGTTGAAATATACTGCAGTGTGGAAATAAACTGTTGAAATAAACTGCAGTGTGGAACTGAACCTTGTGTAGAATGTGAGGTATGAAGAGCATCATAGCTTTTGTCTGAGCAAACTGACTGGGGGCATGATTACATCAGGTTATATGTCTGTGATACTGTTAATCTCCTCCAACCGAACTATGTCATGTTGGTTTTCTCTATTTGGGATTAACGTCTCACTTCTTCGCATGGTTAGCTGGGCTTTTTTTGGTTTTGTTTTGTTACTGGGCTTTAATTTATGTAGTGTTTGGGCTCATGGGTGTCCTGTGGGTTCTCCATTTTATTTGGAAACGTTACATCTTAAAATATAAACCAAAAGCTATCAACACATTTTGTTTGAGATGTTTTGTATTTATAGTTCCCTAAAACTGTTTTCTTTATCTTCCCAGTCACATGGGAGTTTGGAGGGAACACACACACACACATCTCTAATGCCAGTGTTGCAGATTAAAAATAGTTTTTCTTCACCAAATGCTAACAGCTGGTTGGCTTTAATTCCCGGCTGGAGATGCATCGTATAGTATTTTAGTTTCCTTGCTGTTGCCAAATGCTAATGGATCAAGCTCTGCAAGTTTTTCCTTTGTAAATTCTGCTGTAATACTAATTACACTTTAGCTGCATTTCTGTGAGCCTTTTCACAATTCTAGTCAAGCACTTATTACCCCATTTTGCAGATAAGTAAACAGAAGGAGAATGTGGTTGAGGGAGGTGCTTTGTGTTGATTTAAATGGCAGTGAAGGTAATCAGCGCTGCTGTAAGCCAAGTATTATCCAACCAACATGAAGATGTAGTGGAGTTCATGTGAACAGATCTTGTAAATTGTGCTCACTCAGGATAAACCCCTTTCCTTTAGCTGAAGTAGTTCAGCGCCAACACTGTGGAAAATCTCTTGTTGTCATATTGACATGTCATATTGAAATTGCATAGTGAAATCACTGTTATCTTCACTTTTCACTTGTGATGGAAAATGTCTAAACATTGTACTTCAAGAAAGAAGGCATTTATAGCAATGTTTCTGAGAATACCAATTTTTGTAATACTGTAAGTCTACAATATTATATACAGTGACAAGTTATTTTGGGACTGAATAGAATATCATATAATGGCTCTTCTGTTTTTCCCCATCTTGAAGTACTCAACACAACTATTTTACCATCTTAAAAGAAATGAATCTGGTGTTTTATTTTGATTTTTTTCATGATGTCTGGCAAGTAAAGGGGTACTGCCTTCATATGCATGATCCATAATGTTTACATCTTAGCATAAAAGCTTAAGCAACTAGTGCAAAACATGGAGAGACCAGAGAGCTAATGAAATAACAGATTGCAGTTCTGTTCATCTGGAAATAATTATATATTGCATTTTTAATTGCATAAAATCAATGTATTGTTTTTGACTCATACAGTAGATTTGCTGGTCATCTGGAGATTAATGTCTTGTGTGGAATAAAACTGAAATTTAGTGTGTTACATGTATTATGTGTTATCATTTATTAGTGTGTTATCATGTATTATGACGGGGATCAAGCTCAGGAATGCCTGAAGAATATGCTCTAAACGGAATCCTTTCTATACTGATTATACTAGATAGATTGATCCTGTTGCTTTGGGTATTCAAAAGAAAAATCTTGATAAATGATAATGAATTTAATACTTTGTGGTTTGTGTTTATGGAAAACAGAATTCCTCAGGATCTTCTAAAGGAAAATAAGAGTGTGCCAAAGGTAATTTCATCACTGACTGTTCATGGATGGTAAAATTATCCTTAACAGACATTTGTGATTTTTGCAGGTAATAGCTCTAGCAGATGCAGCAGTGGAAAATCAAACCAACATATTCCAGGCATTCACAAAGCTGAAAAGTGCCACCCATCTGGTGATTATGCTTATTAGTCTGTGGCAGAAACTCAGCACTGATCAAGTTGCTATTCTGGAAGCTACATTTTTGCCATTAGCAGAAGATACGAAAGAGATGGTAAGAATCTGTATAGACCTGTTCAAAAAAATGCTGCACAGCTTTAAGTGCTTAAATTTATGTATTTCACCATGTGCTTTGTGAAAGACTGGCCTTTGAAGTGATATAGTAGACTTATTAAGTGGGAGTTTAATGCAAACTACATCAATTTCACAGGAAAGTGGGAAAATAGGAATAGGTTACAGAAGGCTTCATTGGAAGATATGGTTGATAGTTAACTTCTGCTTAATCCTTCCTTACCAAGCCACATAGGAGCATGTCATGTAAGTTTGGCTGGCTTTAGCTTCTCTCTAGTTATTAGCACAAACAGGTTAGCCCCAATTTTTTTGAAGATTAATATTAATGCTATAATATATATGTGTACTCACATGCACGCATTCCAATAGAACTATAAAATACAGACGTGTAAACACAATGATAAGTATTGGCCATACTTTGTCTCCAGTGTTTGCACATTGGTTTATATAATGGATGAAAGTTATACAAATGGAATACTGTGTCTAGATAATGTACTTGTGTTCTCCAGACTGCACTCTAAATAATCCTGCATTGTTTAGATACTTCGAGCAACCTGGTCTACTGGAAGGTATCCCTGCTCATGGCAGGGGGTTGACACTGGATGAGTTTTGAGGTCCCTTCCTACCCAAACTGTTCTGTGATTCTATGACACTTTGCAAATTCTGCTCTGATTTAGTGAATATGACTATGTGAGGTCATGTGCAAAGTTTGGAGAATGGTCTGTAAAGAAAGATAATGATGTATTCTATCCTTGCTCAAGGCTCTCAGTTAGATACTCCTTTAGGTGAAGTAATGAATGTTCTGAACTTAAAACAACTAGAGGCAATCTGTAGTTAGTTTCAAGTCCAGTCTTTTTACTGGGTTCTAGAATAAAGTACTTAAAGATAGCATGCCACAGTTAGAAGAGAAATAAAATCTGACATTAATATGTCTCAACAGTTTCCTTTAGGAGTCTGAACAGTATTCTGTATAACCTTTCACAAATGATTTCTATAGACTAAAAAATACAAATTATCTTAGGTACACATTAATACTTATTTTCATGCTCTACACAGGGTTTTTACAGAGTACAGTGAGTGCAGATTTTGGTATGTTCCTGAAATACTCAAGAATGGTTTGTGGCTATTTAGAAAGCTTGTGCTGGGTTTCCAAGTGAATGGAGGATCATTTGCAGTTTCCACCTGGGTGTGAGGAACAGTGTTTTGATCCATAGCAGGCAAAGCAAAACAGTTTTATCAGGATTTGTTTTGGATCTTTATCCTCATTTAAACTTGAAAAACTAGGTTGCCCAACTGAGGAGTATTCATTCCCATGAATGGAGTTGAAAGAAAGTTTGTATGACTCCCGTAAAAGCCCGAACAACCATTTTCTTGCATTGCTTTGACACATTTTGATAAAACACGGTGAAATCTGTTGTGTATCATATAATATATATCACTTCAGTACATATATTGATGTGGTTTTGATATAGTAGTTAACAATATTCTGTGTTAAAGCTGTAAGACCTCACAGATATTGTAAGGATATACATCCTGCAGTGCAGCCAGGATGAAAGATGTAAACCAACAGTAACTGGGAGTGGAAATGGGAATGAAACCTTTACAAAATACTGAAGTACATGCTGCATTGAAGTTGTTATGGTACCGCAGGAATCTGAATGTAATTTGAGGAGACATTTAGACAGTGAAGAGGGAAATCTTCTGACATACCAATGATATTTACAGACAGAAGCTCCTAGGTAGTGTTCAGATTTCCTTGCAAGCAGTCGAGTGGAACACTGGTGAAAGAAACTACTCTGAAGAATTTTTATTTACTCTTCAAACAGTTCTGCACTATAGTTTATTGTATTTTTATTTGGAGGGAATGTGTTTAAAGCAGGGTTTGGATGCAGTCTGCATCTCCAGAACATTTTCTGCCTTCTGCATTCTGATCATGGAAGTGTTTTGGTGGTTGTTTTGGTTGTTTTTTTTAAAGAAAGGAAAATGTTTAGACTATACTGTTACCGTAAAAAGAAATGCTTCTCTGACCATAACATCAACATTATTCTCATACATGCCATTCCATGTAGAACAGATCGCATCTTGTTTTCTAGGCCTGGCAGTCACTTCAGTTAGATATTTAGCAAATACGGTAGTGGTGTTTTATGTTCCCATTGTCGCCATTTTTTTTTCTCAGACTGCTAAATGGTTTCTGTTGCTGCAAACTTTTGTCTAAGAACATGGAAAATTTCTTTGTCCCTACAAAGATACATGGAAAATTCGGTTTTTGTTGTCTACAAAGTTATGGCAGAAGTAATATGGCTGACTTGCGTATTTTCTGGGAATAACAGATATTTGGCATTATATTTTTATTTTCAGCGTAATGTTATTATTCCATAATATCTTATTTATGACTAGCACTGAATAGTATTGCTTTGATTAAACTACAGGATTGCTCCTATTTAGTATTGGACATATAAGGCCAGGTTGGACAGTGTCTTGGGTGAAATGGTTTAGTGTGTGGTGTCCCTGCCCCTGGCAACTGAATGATCTTAAGGTCCTTTGCAACCCAGACCATTCTGTGATTCTATGATTCCCCCTTTTCACTGATTCTGTCATGAATTTTGCACAGTCTGAGGAGTGTAACACCAGAAATTGAATGAGGTCTCTTGGGTCTCTCTTTTTTACCAGTGGGATAAATGAGCTAATCCTTCTGCTGATGAAACCATTAAGAAATAGATGCTAAAACTGAATAAAAATTAGTTTTATTTGCACAGGACTTAGGCACATTTTGTCCAGTGAACTTTGCTAGTGTGGGGCTAAAATTAAACCTATTCAAAATTAAACATATTCAAGATATAGTAGTATGTATTGTCAGTATTTCGGAGAATATTTTTCTAGCTCCTTGGAAACTATACTTTAAAATGTATACTGGTTCGAGTGTTTTGCTGTCAGTTGAAATATATGGTAGAAAGCTATTTTGAAGTGCTTTTGGAGACAAAAGAATCCATGATCACCATAATAATGATTTATTGGAGATGTTATTATGCATTTTACTTTTTTCAGGAGAGTTGGTGAATGTCCTGCAAGACTCCAGCATATATATTATTAGGTTATAACAATTTGAATTATTATAAAGTCTGAAAAATGAAAAAGGGAGCATTTTAAGGAGTGTTTTTCACTGATTAGACTTTACCAAACTGTTATCTGGATGGAAAAAAATTTTTGAAAAATGCTGGGTTAGTGATAAAGCAGATGTTTACCATAGGAAATCTTTTTGGGAAAAGAGGGAATTTGTCCAGGCTAACTTAAAGGGTTCAAAGGGTTCATGCTACAGGGGAAAGTTTTGATATAAAGGTTGCATGGTGGCTGGATTGGCTGGTGACTCATGTCTGATCATGAAGCTGTTAATGCTTTCTTTCAGATACTACAATCTCCTGGAAAGCGTGCTAAGGCACATAAAAACCAACAAGGTACTTGGTGACAGCCAGCATGGCTTCACTAAGGGGAAATCCTGCCTGACCAATTTGGTGGGCTTCTATGATGAGGCTTTTAGACCTCATAGCAGCCTCCCAGTATCTGAAGGGGGCCTATAAGGATGCTAGGAAGGGACTCTTCATTAGGGACTGTAGTGGTAAGACAAGGGATAACCGGTTAAAACTTAAACAGAGGAAGTTTAGATTGGATATAAGGAAGAAGCTCTTTACTGTGAGGGTGGTGAGGCACTGGAATGGGTTGCCCAAGGAAGCTGTGAATGCTCCATCCCTGGCGGTGTTCAAGGCCAGGTTGGACAGAGCCCTGGGTGACAAGGTTTAGTGTGATGTATCCCTGCCCATGGCAGGGGGTTTGAAACTAGATGATCTTAAGGTCCTTTCCAGCCGTAACTATTCTATGATTCTGTGTTACCAAATAATGACATACAGGTGCTTTATTGCTCAGAATCATCCCTTTCTTGTTAGAGGCAAATTGTGTTACTACAGTTGATAGTAACAGCTCTAAATTGGCATTTTGGAAGTGCTTTTTCATCTCCTTTTAATGGTGTTTGGAATCATACCAACTAACTAAATGTCTGCGTTATTATATCTTATTCTTTTATTGAAGTTGTAATTTGGAAGAAGACAATGCCTGAGGATGAAATGCATGTTTTTAAGTGGCTCTATGATCTACTGTAATTAACTTAAGTTCTTGGCTATAAATTTGCTGTTTTACGGTGTTTATTAGATAAAGTAGAAAAAATAGACCTTAAGGCAATGCTGAAAAAGAGATGGTGTTGGAAAAAAAAATCATAGAATCAGTGAGGTTGGAAAACACCTTTATGGTCAAATCCAACTGTTACTCCAGCACTGCCAAGTCCACCACTAAAACATATCACTATCATAAACCAAATTCGTGAAGTGTCTAGTAAGTCTCACAGGAGTTACTATTAAAGTGACTGTGATTTCTGTAAGAAGACGCAGGAAAAGATCAGGCCTTTGGGAAAGATTAGGTAGCCTGCTGGGTTTTATGCTTGATAGCAGATGGGTTTGACTTGTATAGTTTTTGAGTAACGTAAAAAGTACTGTTTGGCTGGTTTCCACTTCAAAGGAGTAGCAGAAGAAACTATGTCCAATGTCCAATTGTATTTTCATTTTTTTCATCATTTCTAGTTTTTTTTCAGTTCCTGATAAGAAGGGGGCATCAAATTTTTACTTTCTAAGAAGGTTGACTTTTGGTGATTGGGAATAGTGGCATAAAATTAGTTTAAACAGAATTACTGAAAAATCATGTCAGTCAGGTGAAGTTCCTGATGACTGGAAAAAGGGAAATATAACCCCCATTTTCAAGAAGGGGAAAATGGA
>WYDI02009061.1:27262-54477 GCA_009867235.2 Psittacus erithacus | reverse complement strand
GAAAGTTAGAAACACAGTGCTGCACCAGCCACTAAGAAGGAGAAAAAATGACTGCTACTGCTGAACCCATGACAATACTGTTTTCCTGTATTTTTAAATACAGAAAGTAGAATCAATTTTTTTTTAGATTAAAAATGGTCTTTTTATTTAACAATAAAATTTTAATATTTACTCTAATTGGGGGAAAGAGTCACTGCTTTGACAAGACATTCTTGAATGCTACTACAAAAAAAAGCAAACATTTTCATTTTTTTAAATAAATATTTCTAGTTTTTTGGCTAAACAGATTCTGTTATTTCAAATCAAACTTCATGCAAAAACATGCTGCTTGGGCCACGGGATTTTAAGGCAGGAGATCAGGTGATCTGTTTGCCATCTATATCTTTTGGTTTTATTCTACTGAATTTTTGTACATGTGAGATAAAATTACGGATAGAAAGGAACTCACTAGATGACAGCAGGGTGAGATTGTTTCTCCTAATAACGGCTTTTAAGTGCATCTGGTTTTGCCTTTTGTCCTTTCGAGCAGCTCAAAAAGAGCATCCTGATCCACCTAGAAACCATTTTCACCACTGGCTATTAAACAGCTGCAGAACTGCAATGGGACTGGGGGCGTTGCAACTTGTCAATATATTTTGCCTTTGGGAGTTTGCTCTGTGAATCTTCACCCAGGGACAGGTGACGCAACCTTTTATAGTTTGGTAACGTAGCACTTAAATCACACAATATCCGTAGGCATGGGAAATTTCTAATGGTGCCTCTCTAGGTTCTTTTCAGGGGAACTCCTTTGTATGCTCTCTGCAGAGCTATAAGATTTCATTTGTTACAGTCCAAGGTCAATGGCAAAAGCTCAGTTCGTCAGTATTGATAATATCTTACTGAAGGGTGAAAATTCACTCTGTCTGCCTTAAAGCTCTCATAATCATTGGGAGTACATATTTAAATATATTATGAAGAGCAGAAACCACATTTTTGTTCACCTATCTCCGTGTGTGTGATTTCAGTAACACCAACAGCAGATGCTAATTCATATGAAGTATTCATGTAAGATGTTTGTAGCCTTCAGGTGTTATGTTCCTAATGCTTTAAAAACATTCTGAGATTACAGTGTGCTTGCTATTAATGCTAATTTTAGGAGTCTCTTTATCTTTTCTCCTGAGTCCTAAATATGTCTTTGTGAATTCCTTTGGCCCTGAACTGACATATCTCTTTTTCTCAGTTAAGAGCACATTTATTCAGTTGAAAGAACTAGGGCAGAACCACTGTCAGATATGTATTTCCAATATTCTGTGATTAAAAACTTAAGTAGAAGTCAGCATTTTTGTATATCCTCTATGCTAAGATGTAGCCAGTAGCCTTTTAATGCTCTATGCAAATAAGACAGCTGTTATATGCCGTAGGAAAAATGTAACAAATAAAGGAATGTACTGCAGTTATGCAACTGTACTTTGTGCAAATGCCGCCAGTCGGGTTTGGATTTTGTTTGTTTATTTTATGAAAATATTGCATTAAAACTTTATGGGGCTTTTCAAAGTTTTGATTAAAGCCATTCAAGGAACGGTCATGGATCACATTGTAGTGATTAGTAACTGCAAAATGTAGCTGTGGTTGGTGATTTTTGTGGTGTTTCTGGTAATTATAAGAGAAATTTAGAGGACAGAGCTTCCATGTTTCTGTGTGTTTTGGAATCCTGCAGACCCATGGTTGTGATCTCCATACACCTGTGAATAGGTAACCCTTCAGGTCATGACAGAGGGTTACAAAAAGCAACAGGATTCTTCATGACACAACAATTAAATGACTCTCTAGTCTCAGATGAGTTTACCTTAGTTTTCTGTTCGCTCAAGCATCAATATGCAGGCAAACTGCATTTCTTTTCACTAATGTTCTTATACATTAATAGTATTTTTGTATCAATTAAAAGGATGTTATATCAACATTTTATTGCTTTAAAGACTTAGCAAGGGCCTAAGATACATCCAGCTTGCTTTAGGTTCATGGTCTTTGCTGAGGTGTGTTGGTGACTTTTTTTTTTTTTCCTGCTGGGGGTTCTGCCTTTCTGAACATTTCTCTTTTCCTTGGAGGGCTGTATTAGGAAGTTCCCTTTCAACAATATGAAACAGATGAATAAGTTACAGCTTAGTGCATTAAGCAATATAAGGCAGCTTTTCATGCTTGTATCTTCCCTCCACCCCCCGTCTCCCCCTGTAAAAGTAAATTGCAAGTCACATTTGATTTTTCATAGTAAAAGACCCTTGAGCCCAAACTAACAGCAAAATCTGAGGGAGAGCCCTTATGCTGCTGCTTTTAATATGCTGGTCTCAGGGTTCTAGATTTACCTGTGCAACATGTTAATGCATATGTATTTGCTTTTCTATCAGGAACTCAAGACCTCCAAGCAATGGAGTGAAGTTCTGCTTTCTAGTCAGAATACACTACTGGTATTTTCTGCAAATTCTCCTATTATCTGTGCATTACAGCTTGTAAGGTGCTTGTGAATGTAGTTAAATTCCTTTGTTTCCTTTTCAAATATGAGATGTAGACACAGAAGGTTCTGTCATAGACACAGGGTTATCAAAGACTGCTTGATCTGGGTGATACAGCTTCAGAAAACTTATCTTCGTGTGCAACCCAAACTCAATGTAACTGAAACAAAAGCAAGAAAATGTTTGTGTTTGCATAGGCCTAGATTTCTTATGCACTGTCATACCACAGAAATTTTTTTTTACCTTCCTCACATTGTGAATAACATAACTGAAAGTGGATAGTATAAATGAAGTGTAATTACTGAGGCCTTGTTCTTGCATATTGCCCTTTCATCCAATTTGTTTTCTGTGATTTGTTTTCTAATACAGAATGCTGAGGAGTTTATTTTTTTAATAAATAATGCCATGTGGGCAGCTGTGTGGTACTTAGCTGCCAGCTGGGGTTAAACCATGACACTGAATTATCTGAGGAACTGTACTGCGTTGCTTAAGTTCAAGTTCTCTGTACAGAAGCACAGTAATTTAACATCTTTTCTCACTTCAGCTCTAACAGAGCATCTCCATCAACAGGGCATCATGCAATCTTTGTGGGCAAAACCTTTTAAGCTTCCTTTATTTTTCCAGGATTGGACAAGGGAGCTCAGGTTTCTCCAAGAAAAATATTTACTATTCCATGCTGTTTGAGATTTTTTTTGGTCTGTTCAGCCCCATGTTTGGCTATGTGTTCCTTGTAGAACATAATCTCTATAATGAACAAATCTGAAATCCCTTGTAATTATAGTAAAATCTTGCAGTTTAACCTTGACTTTTTGTAGCATGACTTGGTTTTTTACCAGTTTCTGATGAGCTGCATTAGCAGGTTGGCATAATTTCTTCAGGCAAATTTGCTGTACCACTGTTGATAAATGGAGCTGCTGTCTCTTTAGTTAACATGTTCTCTCTGGGGACTATTATGAAGTCAACAGCATTTTGAAAAATGGCTGCAGAAATAATAAGGACAGGGAGGGAGGCTTGTGCATGTTTCATTCATCTACTTTGTCCCTTTTTTTCACTTATTCCGTAGTCCTCTTAGTATTGTCCAAGCCACTTACACGAGAAGTGCTAGAAGATTAATTTTTCTTTCAGTAGTATTTTTCTTGCCTTTTTTTTGGGAATCCCAGTTCAAGGTAGGCTTAACTGGAATGGAGGGTGAAGATTTTTGTCTCTTGATATGTAAGAACTTGCACCTGTTGATCTTACAGTGCATTTATTCCTTTATGTTGGGTAACCTCTTAGTGTTAGGTTCCATCAGTACAGCCAATCATTCTGACTTGAGGTTAAGAAATCACATAAATGTAACAAGGAGGAATTTTAATTATTTTATTTTATTTTATTTTTTTTCCAAACAAACATTGCTAGTGCAAGAACTTTCCTGAATGTGACAGTGCTCTTTCCTAATGCAGAAGGACTGTGTGTGGGTCATGGCTATATTTTTAAAGAGCTTTTTAGGACACTTAACTGTTCTGTATTTATACAGAACTTTGAAGGCTTAGCATTGAGCCCAAGGGCCACCAACATTAGTGGTGCACATTGAGCGTGTAGTTAACCTTCAGCTGAGACCCTCTTTCCTCTCAAAAGACCTTCTGTTTCAAAAGCCCCTGGAGCTTATGTTTTGTATGTACCCTGTGATCCTAGAAAAATACCATGCTGTTTTTAATGAAGTGTGGGTCCTGTTTATCTCACGTTTGTGTTCCAATAAATCAAGAAAGATACGGAGATAAGAGGTTGCCCTTCTCAGGCCTTGAGTCACGTCTGTTTCAAACTGCTGGTTTGTATTGACTCATTCAGATTACTTTGTAACAAGACTAGGTTGCTAATACCAGGAAAGCACTTTGGATATCCAGAGCACAAACAGTGAAACATACTAATGATGGCTGAACCAGTCTTACAGCAGAATACTAAAAAGCAATGAAAACTTAGAACTATGGTATGTAAGGAGTTTGGGGAATTCCTGTTTTGTGGTGGTTTTCATCTGAAGTATGTAAAATCATAGCTGAAAAAGATTCAGGTTGTTTCATTTTTAAAGAGGTAAGTGGAGTACTGTAGAATAGAATAGCAAGCATTTAGAATGTGATACTGAAATGAAAACCTTGATGGAAACATCCACTAGCAGCTTCTGAGATTAGAGTCCTATGTGTATGAATGGGTCCACAGCATTAGTGTCATGCATCCTTCAGTGGTCAGGAGAGGATAGGCAGATTAATTTAGACTTCAGAATTGGTATTTGTATATACAGCAAGCTGCTCAGGTTGGGCTTACTTTTCTTGCTTTCATAAAGTACTGTTTTCACAGCAAGAGCTACAGGTAATCTTTTCTAAAGGTTTTCTGCATCATAAACAGGTCTGTGAAGTTGACAATTACAACTTGGAACACTGTATTCTTCCAGCACAATGTATTTTTTCATGCTTATGTATTACCTTAGACAACACCTCTAACAGTAAAAGCAGTTGCTTTCAGAGCTTAATGTACTTTGAAAATTGTATTTCACACTGAAATGTGTATGCCACTAATTATGTGGATTGAGATTTCCTCTTCAGTTGGTACTGTGACACTGAGATTGTTAAGGAGTTTAAAGAAGTTAGAATTTGCTTCATAAAGTACATTTTGTAGGATATTTGTAGTGTATTTGGACATGTGACTTTGTTCTGAGATCTACTGGTACCTGAATCATTTCCGGGCTTCTAAAACTATGGTACACAGGCTACTGATGAACTGTTAAGTTCGCAGTGTCTGTCACAGCTTCTTTGCAGACTGTCCTAGCTACTCTGTTCTGCTGTGCTGCTCAAAGGGGTTCCCCTTAGCCACACTACAGTATCGAGCCTTGTCCCCCAACATGGTTGAAAGGTATTTTGTATGGGAATGGTGGCCCATAAAAAGAAAAAATCATAATAAAAAAAAGTTTGTTAATATTTTGCTCAATCTCTGATGCAGTAAAGCCCCATTAGCAGTTTAGATTATTTTACCCTAGGCTTAAAATAATACAAAATGCACAAACACTTCAAGTTAGGCCTTGCCTTTTTGTTTGGTCTGTAGCACCAAGGTTTCAAAGGACTTCTGAGCTGTGTGAATATATATTCCAAAGTGTATATGCCCATTTGCATTTGTTTGCAGTCTTTTCTAGAGAAAATGTTTCGCAATAATCTTTTCAAGAAGTACAGTATCATAGACTCACAGAATAGTTTGGGTTGGAAGAGACCTTCAAATGTCCTCTAGTTCAACACCCTAGTATTATCAGCTGTTATTCCCAGAAGGACTTTTTTACTAGTTTCCCAAGTCCTATATAGTTTAATGAAGCTACCATGTCTGGTGATTACTTTGGCACTGTTGTGGGCTTATTTCTGGTGATGATACGAGGCTGTTTGGCCCACACAGAAGTACAGGTTAGAAGAAAATCTTAGGATCTTAATCAACATGTAGCTTTGAGAATATCAGGGCTATATGAATATTTCTGACTTTCACTCCATCTAGGGCAAGACTTAATTTATATATTATAGTGTCTGAAATCTGTGTATCTGAATCCTCACTGTGGGTATGCTTATGCCATTGGTGTGTTTGGAAACAGAAGATGATGTAATTTTATATTTATCATTAAATGTGAAACATATTAGTTCCTAGACGTTTTCTTTAGCATTAAAATCTGCAGGTAGCTATTCAGTTCATTAGCATTTCTTTGAGACAGGAGCTTCAAAACCTGAGTCAAGACATGTTTTTGTTAGATGGGGAACAAGTCAAGAACAAAGGCATGGTATCTGCTGCGCATGATTCACAGCATAATTTCCTCTGTATTCTCTGTCCTGCAGATACTGGACACTGCCTTTCGTGGAGAACAGTATCTCTAAACAGCTGAGAACAAATGTTAACTTCCGTAAGTTTAAGATGAGGCTTTTAAGCTGTACTTTGTGTACTCACAAAAACTGCCAACAACTGGGAATAGCACAGTAGAAATGTGAAAATCAGGAGTTGTACTATGGTGGCTGAAGTTCCAGTTCTCCTTGGCTGCTCTGTGCCTAATCTGAAAGACAAAGCAATGATCATAGACTTATTTTAGATGGTTTTGTATTAATGAACAAATTGAATAAAAATAAAGGCACATGTTTGGTGTTTTTCTTTTTTAAATTCTTAAAAAGTACTTTTATGCGACGAATTCTAATGTAGTTTCTTGCATTTTTACTGTTTCAGGACATCTTACTATTTCCCAATGTAACAAATGTAACCTTTGCAACAAAATATGCAAACTGTTTTGTACATGGAGGACCCTCTAAGGGTGGTAATTTTCATGATGTGAATTTTGGAGCAAAATGAACCCATTAATAGAATTAGCAATTCCAAAAGGCAAAAGTTCATGGTAAGAAATAATAAAAGCTTTCCAAAAGGTACAATTTCGTATTGTTGCAGTCCAAGTATGTGCATAGTTTGTCTTCCTTGGTTTCTTTTTTTCTGTTTGAATAAATTGACACATGACAATAATGCAATTTATCTAAAGTAAATCAGTATTTTAGAAGAGGAAGTTGTTCTTAGGACATAGCTTTTTGCTTTTTAGAAAGCTATGATTTCTAATCTATTGCAGTAATAAAATATGCAGCCACAGAGTGGGGAAAAATGTTTGCTTGAATAGGAGCATTTATAATTGCAGAGATGTTTTTTCATATGAGGAGAGAACATACAGGGGAAAGAGAATCCCAGCCTGCAGAAATTAAACAGTTTTCAGTGAGGACATTTATGCCTTTAATTTACATCCATTGACAGCCTGTTATTAAGATGTGAGGCCATGGCAAGGTTCTTTAACCAGCGCCTTTTAACTTTTGTCTTCAGTCATCACTGAAGTCTTGATTCTGAAAGCACATTCTTCTTTCACAAATGCTTTATTCTTTGATGCTACCTCAGCATATAGTAATGATTATTACATTTTTTTGATTACATGATGAATTAATTATGGTGTGTAGGATGTGATGTTACTTGTGATGTTTGTTCAGAGAGGTTTTGTTATCTCTGCTTTTCCTCTGTATGCTTTATCTGTTGGTTTGGCATGACTGGTTTTGATTCTTGACTGAAATAACAACTAAAATAACCAGAATGTTACCAGGATATATAGGTACTCATTTTAAGGGCTGTTTCGCACTTTCTTATTCTCTTCTTCACTTGCTGAGTACCATAGGTGCTGAATTTTTATTATCTCCAAGGGTGGATATCCTATACCATTTCTGGGCCCCTCTTCTAGTGTTTGGCCATCTTCCTGGTTAAGTCTGTAGTCAGAAGCAGCTAGCGGCATTCCAGGGTGTGCCTCTTTCTTCTTGTCTTCTCACTGTACTCCTGTGAGAAAAGCCTGTCTCTCTCTTTCCTGTATGCTGCCATTAGGTAGCTGAAGGGAGCCCTATCTTCTATTAGCCTTCCTTTCTCAGGGCTGAATGAACCCAGTTCTCTGTCACTCCTGCATCCTCAGTGCTACCATCTCCAACCATCCTCATCATTTCTGCTGGCCTTGTACTTCTTTGGTGATGTCTGAAGCTCCAAACTGGATGCAGGTGTGAATATAGGGGAAGGATCACTTCTCTCAACCTGCAGGCCATGGTCTTGCTAATAAAGCTTTATGATGCACTCATTGACTTTTGTTTGCAACTCTAAAGCAGCTGGGACTTTTATGCACAGGTACGGTTCCTTGGGTCATATGATACTCTGCTTCATGTTTCTTTATTGAGACAGTTTCTAGTACTAGCAGTTGTTGAGGAACACTTGACATGTGGACCCTAGAGCTCGGGAAATAGAGATCAACCAAAGGCAATCTTTTAATTTTACATATATTTCTTTCAGTTAGCTGTAACTCCCATAGGAATGTTTGAGATGCGGCACTGGAGATCATTTCTAGGCTTTGGACATATTCTGTTGTGTGAGATCTGAGGTTTGTGCCTGACTACCTGATGCTGATAAGC
Source organism: Psittacus erithacus (assembly GCA_009867235.2). Lineage (NCBI taxonomy): Eukaryota > Metazoa > Chordata > Aves > Psittaciformes > Psittacidae > Psittacus > Psittacus erithacus. The sequence goes on along the minus strand of WYDI02009061.1, from coordinate 46,025 downwards.
CACAGCAGAAGTACTTGGTGTGAGTGTTAAAGGAGTACTTACTAGCTCAGAAAAAATACATCAATACCACTAGCAATTTACAGAGGTGTTCTATTTTTAATAAAATCTAAATTTATATTATCAATCTCATTAAGAGCCAATAAATCTCATTAAGTGCCAGGAAATACAGGAATAGTCCAAGCTGGTTCAATTCTGCTGCTATTATTATTAATTATCTTATATTAATATTTTACTATTTTATGTATTTATATATTATTATTTTTATTATTTATTTTTACTATTTTATCATTAAGCTACACTACAAGTAGCTTATCACTGTTGCTTCTATACCTAGCATTTAAGTAGAGCCACAGGTTCTACCACTCTTGCTGATGTTAAAGTGCAGTGCATCAAAACAATAAAAGAAAAAATCCGAATAGCAGAATTCAGTTAATTATATTATTTGAAAACTCACGCCAAGAAATGCTTGCAGCTGCTAAACAGGAAACATTAACATCATTTCTCTATTCTCTTCCTGTCAAGCAGCAGCTTGACAAAACCAAGAAAAGTACCTGGAAATAAAATAGGGTATTTTTGATATCTCCTCAGCAATCTTTACTCTCCTGTTTTCTCACTTGCTTTTTATAGGAATTTTCTCTCAAATACTGATGTGATGGCCTGTAGCCCTGATGACCCCTGCTATTTAAAGTGACACGGAAACTCCCAAGACACCATTTTCATTACAACTAGCAGAACACTTGGCTGTGCTTGTTAAGCCATAGTGAATAATTATTACAATCTTGTCTTTTGTCTCTGATATTGCATTTAAAGCTAAAATCTACTTGTTTGCCTCCTAAGTCAGAGATGTAGTATGGCAGACCTTGAGAGAAAAGGCTAGGAGCAGATACTTCATCATCCTGATGCCCTGGCGTTCATTGGTCCCACGTAGAACACAGCTGAAAGTGAGTAGAATTAAGCCACTATTTAGCAAGTGCAGAATTGAAAAAATACCCAGCTTCCTGCAATTAAATGTGGAGTAATTAATTATAGTGGGGAGAAATCAATTCACTTTTGAGTTTCAGGAATGATTTCTAAGTGTGAAAAGGGATGTTAATCACTACAGTAATAATATTAGGAAAACCTTATTTGGTGCTGCTAGCTGCCTGAATAAACAATAGTGCACAATGTTTATCTCTCAATCTATCAGTCAGTTATTTTCACTGTCTCTTTCTCTCTCTTTTTCCACAGCATGATATTTTTGTGTTTCAAAACAAAGGCTTTCACTCCTTTCAATTTGAACATCTAAAGTGTGCCAAATGTAAATTCAACCCCTGATGTCAGTCAGCCTACTCAGTATCTAATTTCTTTCAGAGTAGAATGCACTGCATGGTTTTCTAAAGTCTTTAAAAGTCCACTTTAATTTCAGGAGAAATAAGATAGCAAAGGTTTTCATGCTGGTCAGTTTTACAATATAGACATTGAACTGTTATGCTGTCCATGTACTTGCCTTGCATTCTCCATATTTAACTGTGCTCTGGGTGTGTTAATTGTTCTCTTAACTTTCTCGTAGCAAAACCATAAGATTTTCTTTATATTGTTCCTTTCTCTGCAGAATGTGTTGTATAAAACAAAAGGATTTAACAATAGCTGTTTCCCCAAAGTTCTGAGTTTTCAACTTTCTGAACTTCCAGCATTCATAAGATCAGCAAATATTTGTCTCACAAATTTTCTCTACTCTGCCTATTCTTCAAAGTCCATTTATGGAATAAAAATGCCCAAAAAAATCCAAGTCCTTGGATTTAACTTAAAGGTGCTACAGTTGAGGAATCCAAATACTTTGTCAATGATCCTTTTTTTCAAATGCTGGTCAATGTATACTGTGAATACTTTCTCCTTTTTAATGGCAATTTATTACAGAGTGACCAATAAATTTCCTCTTTGTTCTTGGTATAAATTGAGAGTATTTCCACCAAAGACACCCTAAAGTCTTTCCATACGCTAAGACCTGTTGGAAGAAAGATTTTGAGCTAAGGATGTCTTTGGAAAGACAAATTAGGTACAATTAACTTTCTTTAGCAAGAACCTAAAGCAGATATAGAAAACCACAATCAAGCCCAAACAAATCATATATATATATATAAAAAAAAAACAACAAACAAAACCAACAAAATAGGAAAATACATAGCCAGCAATAGTTGTCTGCTGAAATTGATAAATTAGTAGTGATCTAGGATAGGATTAAGATAGTCGTATGGTAAAACGTGATTTCCAGCGCTCCAGAAGAAGCTATGGGCAAATGGGCAGTATTTTCCCCAGCAAATGCAGTAACTGCAAACCCTTCTAAACAGGGTATTGTCCAGCTGTAGCTGTACACCTGCCATCCACATATGTATCAGTCTTGGTTTCCTTTGAAAGTGCTTTTTTTTGTCCCTCTCTGTTTAAAGTTCTAAGCAGGGGGACTGTTAGGAAGATGGATCTCTAGCAAAGTGTATTAGATAATGTGCAATATAAGGAAACAATTAATTAGCATTTCTTCTTAAAAAGCGTGGAAGCCTCCAGGCATTAATTTGGCAAATACTTAAAGACTGAATAATATTTCTCCAAGCACTTTAAAAGTTCAGGAAACATGATAGCAAGATGTAGACCATTAAAATGGTTAACTCAATGTTTTAGTATCCGAACAGTAACAGAGATAAGGTAGGACTTATGTTCTAAAATTCTAGTCTTCAAAGAATTTGTCCCATTCCCCTTTACAGACTGGTGCAGATGCTAATCAGTCATGTTATTCTGTAGGACCTCGGAAAGTTTAAAGGTTATTTAGTTAGTAGCAGTGCCCTGGGTGATTACTTCTAGTTTGCTTATTCTGCACTTACTTTTATAAAGCAGTAATGTTTTATGCCTAGTAAGCTCTATTACTCCTCATTTGTTTGTAATGCTTCACTTCACATGCAGGTGTCAGGTACCTGGATTATTATTCATTTTTGAAAAATGCTTAGTGCTGTTCCTTCCATTAGTTCCTGCAACAAATACAGTCTGATTAATCATACTCAGCCATTGCTCCCTCCAGAGCTGAACCTGCAAGTGGAATGTGCCACAACAGTTGAACAATGGCCATAATGCTAATGCTGTCCACAGTGTTTGTACAGTCTGAGCAGGAGCCTCCTGCTTAAGAGTGTATGTGTGGTATCATTGTCTCTTGGGTATTAGGGATATATTTCTCCTTAGGAAAGTTGGGTATATTTAATCTCTTTTTTCTGTATGAGTGTCACTTATGATTAAAATGACCAGCATTTTTTTATAAAAGGACTTATGAGAGTTATCTATGATGTAAAGTATATTTATTAAATCAAATGTGTTTTATATATTTTAGCTTATTAAACATAACATGGTTTATTAGATCACATATTAGGCCTCCATATCATGTAATTCACTGTATAGATGTTTCCTCTTTAAGCATGTGAAATAAGCAGTGATGGTTAGTGACAGCAATTACTAAAATGAGATTCTGTTAATTTCCATCTCTTTGTCTCTTAACCACATTAAATAAATATGTGTTTACCTCTGTAGATCAAGACAAGTCAGGAGACATGGGTGGGCAGGAAACCTGTTGAGTGCTCTAAGAAATAGAAATTTTTAGATTGAGGCACAGCTGGAGATCATCTCTGAGTAAAATGCTCCAGTGGGAATAGAGCAGGTAAATAGCTGGACTGCTTAGGGATGAGCATAAATCACAAAGGGCTGTGTGAAAAGACTCATAGGCACAGAAGTCTGGGGAACAGATTTCTGTGAGGAATTCTCCTCCTTGCATCATGACTTTGAAGCAGGACAGCATGTAGCTGTCATGGAGACAAAGCACGAAAAGTAGATGAGTTGGAAACAGAGAGATTGTACCATAATTATTAGTGAAAAAGACCTTTTAAGTTGCTTGGCTTTGGTGTTTTGAATGTCTTTAGTTGGCATTTGAGAAGGTTGTAGTTTTAGGGATCTTATACCCAGGGATAGGGACTAAATAATTTGTTTCCTAATTAGAAGCGAGGCCAGTCATATCTGGTTTTTCCAGAAGTTCCTCAGGAAACACTATGGAAAGACACCCTTGTGTTACTGTCACGGGTAACAAAAGTTTACGACTGCCAGCGCCAGTTTTTAGCAGCTGTTTCTCTGAGTTCTCACTAGTTCATTTGCTTGCTAAGAGGAAGAAACAGATGTTGAGAAATTGCCTTCACCTTGGGTGAAACAGTAAGAGATGAGAATGAGAACCTGTGGGCATTGAGGATCATCTTCTGGGCAGAAAAGGAAATGCCTTGGATTCAGGTACAATAGAAGTGAGCACCAATGGTCACTGACCTACTTACAGAGGCTCTGTTCAGAATTTGCAGGATCAATTAAAAGTTTCTCTTTGCTGCCAAGTTAGCTGCCACTGTGAGGCTGTGAACTGATGTAGGCAATTTCTGTTCTTTACTTCTTATGCAGCAGTGAGGGGATCTTACTCTGAGATCCTTCTCTTGACCCATTCTGTGAGTTGAATCTAAGTCATATTGTGTGAAACAGCTGTTAACTCTGAACAGAACACTGGAGTGAAAATTAAATCTTCCCAGTAGTTGGGTACAGTACATGTATGATGAGAATGAATCAGTACTTGTAATAGAGAAAGACACTCCAGTACTGGGATTGAGCACAGGATCTGGGCAAGTTATGAATATTAGATAATGCCATTTATTTATTGATTTATTTAGCAAGGCAGCTGTTGCTGGAGGGAGCAGTTTTGAGACCTTTTTTAGCATTCTTGAGGAAAACGCTTGCAGGTGCTGTTTATGACTGTATGGCATGGCCTCCTAATATAAAGGCACCTGTTGTTAAATCTTCAATACTGAATTCATTAGACCTCATTAGGAGGGTGGAAGGCTTTGAAGAAAATCAGGCTTAATTATCTCTGTATTTTCAGATACTGAGAAGGTAATGCTTTAGACCTCATTCCTTTATTAAAGCTGTCATTGTAATGATACAAGGCTTGTTGATCTCAGAAGTTTAAGGAGTGGTTACAGGTTAAAATGGAGCCAGATCAGAACCTAAGCACAATATGTTACTGCACAATAGAATATTTTAAATTCTGTATTCATCTTTCATCTTGTATTCAATTTCAGTTATATTACTTTCTCTAAAACCTCAAAGCAAAAGTCTTTATTCCTGGGGTAGTTTATGTCATTATTGTGACTGGGCATGCAGTTTAAAACAGCAGCCTCGTAGGATGAGTGGGCCCTGTAGTGGGTGTCTGTGGTGAAGTTTTTGTAGCAGGGGAGATGAGGAGAGGCCAGGTGCCCATGCCAGATAAAAATTCAAGTTGGTTCCTTACTTAGGAAAGGGCAAACCCCTACCCTGATGTTGAGGGGGACATTGTGTGAGATCGTGTCCTATGAGCACCCAGGTGAGAGAAGGAGGGGGTAGGAGGTGCTGCAGGCACAAAGCAGAGTTGATTATGAATTCCTCTGATGCATGGTCCTCCATGGAGCAGGCGGCTATCACCTGAAAGAAACTGCAGCACTTGGAGGGCCTGTGACAGAGCAGGTCCTTCTGTCTCATGCTAGAGGAGGATTATCTGGAAGGTCTGCAGCCTGTAGAAGGAGCCCACACTGGAGAAGGGAAAAGTGTGAGGAGGAAGGGGTGGCAGAGAGGAGCTTTTATGGACTGACCACAACTCTCTGTTCTTACATAACCTGTCTCTTTGCTGAAGGGTTGAGTTCTGTATCCCTCTTCAAAATGTTATTATGCATTGTCTATTCTAAAAGTAGTGGTTTGGCTTATTTTAGTTAGAATAACTGTTCTGGGTTCAGCAGTAACAGTAATTTTTTCCTCCTTAGTAGCTGGTGCAGTGCTGTGTTTTTGACTTTCAGCCTGGGAACAGCGCTGACAACACCGATGTTTTTAGTTGCTGCTCAGTAATGTTACTCTGACCAAGGACTTTTCTGAGCCTCATGCTCTGCCAGGGAGGAGGGGAAGCCAGGAGGAAGCAGAGACAGGACACCTGACCCAAACTGACCAAAGAGATATTCCATACCACAGCACATCATGCCCGCTATATAAACTGGGGGCAGTTACTCGGAAGAGTTAGGTCAGTGCTTGGCTGGGCGGGGTATTGGTTGGCAGATGGTGAGCGGTTGTATTCTCTTCCCTTCCCTTATCATTATTGTTATTGGTGGCAGCAGCAGTGGTTTGTGTTATACCTTGGTTACTGGATTGTTCTTATCTCAACCCGTGGGAGTTACATTCTTTTGATTCTTCTTCCCATGCCTCTGGGAGCGTGGAAGGAAGGGTGGGGGGGAGTGAGTGAGCAGCTGCATGGCTGAGCTGCCAAGTGGGCTTAAACCACAACAATAATGCAGATGAAATTTTCCCCTGCAACAAATAATCATTGAATAAACTGATGTGTAGGGAGTAACAATTTCTCATTTAGCCTCATGTACTTCAAAAGTCTGGACTTGTGCTGTCACCTCTGTAGCTGTATCATCTGTGGGTAGATACTAACTGAGGTTTTTATGAAAACATCTGATAGGAAGTGACATCTGTACCAGCAGCTGGCAGTGAGGAGGAAAAACCCCAAACAATAAAAGGGGCTGAGAATAAATGAGGGCGAGTGCAGCGATGAATTGTTAGTTAAAATTATTTGCAATGTTTTCCTGAACTAGTGTGATCCCGTTAATAAAATGAATAGAGTAACAATTATTTGTGATTATTTACTGGGCAGTGCATAAGCAAGATAGCAGAAATTTTGGTCTTTAATTCTAAAGCAGTTCTGACATTTTGAGGTGTATTTTTATGATGTGCTACGAAAGATGTGAGTAAAAGCAAAGGGAAAAATTTTCAGACATGGTTCCTGAGAGGGAACAGACTGGCAGTTAGATTCTCCCAACATACCTGGCCTATTTTCCCATAGTGATGCCTCAGATTCCTTTTAAAAAGCTTGCTTTAATGTCTGTAGGTGAAAATTAAATATGGTACTCTCCCAAAGCGCTGTATAATAGAAGTGCATCAGTTCAGGCAGTTGGCTGAAGCCTCCATATAATCTTCTGGAATGGAACGTGTTGAAAGGAGTTACTTGCAACCAGAAGATGGAGGCTGCGGTCTGTACTTACTAATGGTTGTGGCCCTTCTTGTTTCATTTGATGATGAACTTACTAAATTAGGTGAAAAATCTTAGGGGTTCACTACAGGGTGGTTTTTTTTCCAAGTGAAAATAAGGAGCTATAGCTAATTTGTCTCCCAGTTTGTGGTCCTGAATTCCTGAATGCATTTCTTTCTGGCTCTCAAGGTAGTCAAGCCACAGAAAACTTCAGGATTAACAGTCTCTTGTCATGAATAGAGATGCCTGTGCTACAACTGCTCTTGTGATTAGCCATGAAGAACCATAATTCTCATGGCAGCACAGATTTCAAAAGTGTTGAACATTGATCCCTATCAACACGATTGCTTCTCTCTAGGTTTTTTAGAAACAGATACTTTCAAAGGGATATATTAAATGGATAATTCTAAAAAGACCAATTCTTCCCCAGGTGCAGTTGTTATGAGATCAGGTTGTTTAACTGTCATAGCACACAATGGAGCCTTCTGAAGCAAACACTGTTGAACATGATGGCAGTTCATACCTGGCCGTCAGCCTGTTTTATCAAAACTGACACTTGCATAAGAACATTGGATATAAATAAACATGAAATAATGTCTAGCAGGTGTATTTGTCCTGAAGTGCAGAGTAATGTGTACTTACACAATTCTGTAGTTATTGTTTAGGGTTTTAAAAGTTGTGGGGGCTTTTGCCGTAAAATAATATTCATAATATTTTGATTTTCTCCTCTTTTTCTCTGTGGAGTCAACCTGTATTCAAATCTTTGCTAGTTTCAGAACTAACTTTTTTAGCTATGGTTCATTACTTCCAAGTACACAATGCAGAGAATGTGCTCATAATAATAATTTGAAGCTAAACCAATAAAGCAAGCATCTGTAAATTGCCACAAATTATCCCTTGAGATATAAACGGTGCCAGCAAGGTTTGATGAGACTGAGATGAACGAGGTAGACCTAGAAAGATGAGGATGTGGAGCAGCAGTGTACAGTAGAGGAGTTATCAAGGTGATCACAAGTATTGCTGCACCTGAGGCACAGATGAATGAAAACAGAATTTGCAACTAGCATTCTGAAAGGGAAGAAGCAGTTTAATACCTCATCTGCAAATGCATGAAGTACAGTAGGTAAGAACATTGTGCGATGGATACTGGTTTTAACGCCTATGTCAGGTTCAACACATACCTACCGAAAGAACTGTAACTTCCCTGCATTTCTAGAATGCCACTGTGGGTTAAAAGTACATGTTTCTCTGCATGCCACTTGTATTAGCATTTTAAATGTTAGTCAATTTAGAAAACAGACCCTACCTGATATATTTTTAGCTTACAAATGAGACTTCGAGTTGGGGCTGTGCTCATCTGGAGGGTTATATTTTTCATGCTTCACTGCCTTCTGCTGGTGATTTAGAAGATTGTTTGCAGTGTCCCTGAGAAAAGGTGCCAGTTACTGTGCCTTGATCACTCTTTGGGAATTCTTTGTTAGAATATCTATCTAGCACTCAGGTTAACTACATACTTGTATCTGCTTACTGATAAAAAGATTTCTAATAGGAAACAGACAGGATTTCATACTCACTTTCTTCCATGAAGCAAGAAAGTTTAAGAATAAGCACTAATCTTTACTGGAATCCTTCTGTGTTACCTGGAAGTGCTATCCTTTATGACTTAGGTCAGTGCCTTGGTAATCTTCTGCAGGTCCATGTTTTCTTTCTCTTGTAAAACACAATTTCACAATCTTCCATATTATGTTGTTTCCCTCAGTTTTGCTGCCTTTCCCCAGGCATCCAGGACACACTGCAGTCATAGTGCATCTGCTGGCTAAGGACACTTCCAAACTCAATGCTAAAACCATTGTGCATTCAACTATAGGTATTCTTCATGTGCAGTTACAGTCCATTTTGTTAAAAAAAACCCAAATGACAAAAGGTTAAAAAAGTGCCTATGCTTCATTGACCTTTGGGATACATACATTAAAAATTCTGTTGGAGGAAGTGAAAGAAATAATGTTAGAAAGAGCCATTAAAGGCAAGGAGAAAATAAAAGAAGACCACCAAAGAAAAGCAGAAAGGGCAAAAGGAACAGATGCTTAATCACTTGTGGTTTATTGTTGTTGTTAATGGTTTGTTTCCTTACTGGTATTATGCTTGAATTAACTTTTTATTTTTTTTTTTTCCAAATCTGGCCTTTCACTGTCTTGAAGTCCTTTAGCCAATAAATCCTGGGGCACAGAGTCTGGTCTCTGTCTCACAACCAGATCAAAAAAGAATGCTTCTGAATTATAAATACTTTTTCCAGAGCCCAATAAAAATACGTGTTCTTGTCCCTAGTGTCGTGTCTGTCATCCTTGTTGTGATCTAGTCACCAAAGAGGTCTTAAGGGACAGTCTGTCTCTGCCATGTGGAAGTGCATCTCCCATAGTACATCCAAATGAATAAGAAAAGAGAGAGGCTGCTGTCAGCTGCACTGAGGTTTTCAGAGAAATTTGCAGAAAAGGGACTGGGGATGTTGCACTATTGAGAGAGAAGTATAAGGGTAAAGCTTGTCATGAGGTAAAAGAGATAAGGCAAAGATCATTAGAACTGCCACATGCTCAAACCTGTCAAAGTTTTACAAGAGTAATATTCAAGCAGTGCCAGTGTTTCTAGGAATGCATTGATACCAAAGCACAGTACTTGGTAGGGTGCATAAAGACATTTTTGTGACGCTTTTCCTGATAAAAGCATTTATCAAGATACATGCCACAAAACACAGGGCTACCAGGAGACTGTAGGCTCTTCCAATCTCTTTGTAGACTTTGAAGATGACATTGCAGACAAAAAAAAAATAGTTCTGACTTGCACAGGCTTTTGGTCTTTGAATGTTGTGCTGACTGAATGACCTTGTAATAGAAGGCAAGTGTTCAAAACAGTCTGCAGATGCCTGATATTTACAAGGTTGCAGATGAAACAGTTACTAGGATTAAATGAATATGGGACTTTCTACTTCCTTATGATTTGAAAGTGAAGGAAAAAGATGTATTTAGCAATTTTCAGAAAGACATTTTAACAAAAAATAACAACTAGCAGAGCTTGCAACCATAAACAGTAGAGAACTTGCTACAGTAATGCTCCCAACTCTGAACACTTTGAAGAAAAGTTTTGAAGTTGTGAAAGTATTGACTCTATTCTGTATATTTTCAAACTGGCACCTCTTCTCCCCCAAGTTGATTTTATTATTCTATTTTAAAATTTTACTTCAATTTAGATACACATTTAAAAAAAGTGAAATATGAGGCAAAAGCATATAAAAACTATTTAACAAAGCATACTGATTGACTTAGACTGACAAATTCAGTGTCTTGAAGATTTTGACATTTTACTGAGATTCAGTAGGCAAACACATTGTGATATCGTTTAACATTTTCATGGGATAGGAAAAAAAAAGCCAACAAGTTTTCTGCCCAATCTACAAAAGAACAGATTTTGCAATCAATCATACATATATTAGCTTCACTGAATAGTACCGTAGAACAGACTCCAACAGTTGCATCCATTTCTGAATGTCACTTCCAAGCCATGCTGGTCTATTTTTCACTTTGTTGGTTCTCGTGGAAGTGAGAAATTTGAAAGCAGTCTACAGAGTTAGAAGACACTGAGATTTCCATATGCATTTCCATCATTCAACATTTAAGCTAAAGTCTCTGTCTAATTAAATGCCTCTCAGTCCTTTCCAGTTCACTATAGCTAGAAACAAATTTAACTCTGTACATCAAGAGTTCAGAGAGACAGACATAAAAGTTTATCTAATTTCTTTTAATGGGAGATCTGTGACCATGCATCTAGAGTCGAAGAACTGGTCAATTTTTAAAAGAAATACACATGGTTTAGTGAATCATCTGTATGTTCCTGCATGCTGAGAATGGCTGTAAGTGTAATTTGTATGTGGAGCATTCTACTTCAGATATTTTTTGATCAATAAATAGAATGTGTGGTATAGTCATTACAGTGCTGGTTTTTGCTTTATTTTATTTTGAATCTGTCAGAACCAATATTCTAAATTTTGAGTCTAAAACTTACAGGTGTTAGTTCTGGCCTGCTAGAAGTCTGTGTAGGAAATCAACCTTTTGCTGATTTCCAACTGATCTTGGTCACATCAAGTTAAGATAGTTTTCCACACCATAGCAAAGTGACACACCCAGCCTCGGGGATGGTCAAACTAAGACATCATGGGTTTATAGGATTCCTTGGGTTCAACTTAAATATAATGGTATTTGGCCTGCATGGACAAATTAGTACAGTATTTATAACTAAGGTAGCTTTAAAATCACCTTTGATAATCCATTTGCTTTTTGCATTATCCTTCTTCCTTTCTGTTATTTTTCCTGTCAATTGCATCAAAAAACCTATTTCAAAATGAAAGGTAAAAATGCAAATTTAGCATTTCTTAAATGAAATTACTTTTTAATAGTTGTATAACTTGGCACACAATCTCTGGCCATGAAATCTGTATCAGTTAATATTCTTGTAGACATTCTTCAGTACAGTGCTGGTCAGAAATAAACACCAGCTCCGCTCATAAATGAAGCGTGTAGAGATGCCAGCTTAGTGTCGATGTTGCTTTTGAATATGCTGATTCTGCTTCTAGAGGTAGTTTGGGATGCCCTGGAGATCTGTGATTTTTACTGCAGATTAGGGATGTGCCCTGAATGAATCAGTGTGAACCAAATACATAACTTTATGAATTCTCCTGGCCTTAGATCTACACTAGAACAAAAAGGAAAAGAAGAATTTGGTATTGGGATTGATCAGGTCCTAAAGCAGCAGTGTTCTGCATTGTATCTCCATTAGGCTGTTTTTGCTGTCTTCTTCTGGAAGGTTCTTTCATTTACAAATTTCAAAGCAAGATGATAAGTAGTGCTGCTAAGGCACTTCAACCACTGCAGCACTGAAATTGAAAGGCAAGGACACAGGAGGAGTAAGATTATCATCTCATTAGCATAGGAGGATAAAGATTATCAGACTGCAATGATCCATTATTTATAGGAATGCTATCCTTTCCTGTATGTTTTGCTGAGGCATTTAATATAATTGTGATAGAGATTAACATTGATATCATTTTCTTTAATGCCTGTTTTTAGTGTATGCTATGAAGGTTGGCATTTAGGAAATTCAGCCAGTGGAGAAAAACAATAGTATTAATTAGGAACGTCAATCATCAGTGTTATGAAATCCAAAATTGCCAAGTTTCCAGTGCAGTTTGGTAATTATAATAGACTGCAGAGACAAGCTGTTCTCTGCTCCCTTCAAAGAAATGCGGAGTTTGTTGTACTTCTTATCAAAGTGCTAATGCAAATTCTGGGGAATGGAACACTGTTCCTAGAATAAGATTTGGATTTTTTTTTTTTTTTCCCCAAAAAATCTCTGTTGCCACAGCTAATTCATCTGAAGCAGCATTTGGCTGCTTTTCAGTGCTGTTTATCACAGGGTCTCTGTCTGCTTCATAAATTATCCTCACTTTGCAAATGAAAATTTTGGTATAATAAAGCAAAATTAATTTAGTGTGATTTATCTGAGTCGGCAACAGAGTTGGGTTGGGTCCCATTGAGATTAGGTTCCACCTGAGCATTGCTTTATCCCCAGAGAGGCAGAAGTCAAAGTTGCATGCTGCTGCATTTCTGAGGAATGGCTTTTGATCTCGCCCGCAGGCTCCTCTAAAGAATGTGCCATAAAATCTTCGCAAACCATACTTGTGCTCAGAATGTTTATATTTGCTGTACAAGGACTTCTCCACTGGAAAAACTGTCTTCCACAAATTGAAAAAGTTGAAAACCACTCAGAAGGAAAGGTGGTACTCTGATCCTGTTATCAACCTTGCTGAAAGTACTCGGCTGTGTGCAAGACTGGACTTTCAGCCTTAAATGTAAAAAAAGGCATTTTATTAATAGCAAGTCCATTAAAAATTTGTTGTCATTATTTTTAATGGAGAAATGTCTTCACAAAGTTATGCAAATAATAAGCTGCCTAAGGGTTTCTGTTGTAAAAGGAAAACATCGGGCTTGATATATATTTGCATTTGAGTAATGCATTAAAAATAAAATAAATCCATTTGAATAATTGAGGTAAATTAGTGGTTATGAACTGGGTTGTCCTGACTGAGGATGTAATTAACTTCCAACTAGGTAATTGTAAAATAATTAGAAACAGTGTATTCACTCCATCTTGTAAACATTCTATTTAAGAATTGTTGGGAGTTGAAATAATGTTAGATTAGAATCAAAAACTGAATTCAGGGAACATATGGAAAATAACCTAGGGAATGATCCTATTATTAGAGAGTATTCTCTTTTTTTCACTTTCCGTGACAGGAAAATAGAAAGGATAAAGTTTCTTATGTTTACAGAGCTTTGCTACTGTCCTTCTTCAGAACTTCAATCAAGTCCTAAAGTAACTTCTCATCTTAAGGATTTAATTCTAATACTGTTGCTATGAATCAAAAATTCCATTTGCATGAAACTGGCTGTGTGATATGGACTGGGACATCTGCAAAACAGGGCACGTGATAGATGGTATAACAGAAACATGTGCTGCATGGAGAGATGCTTTCATCGCCAACTGTTGGGTTGCTGATGGTGATATAGGTGAAGAACTGCTTAAACCGCAGATTTTGTTACAGATTTTTATTTCCAGCATAGATGTTATGTTTCTGAGGCCTTACTGTTACCAGGCTGTTCAGAAATAATCAGATAATATCAAAAGGGACATACATAACTTCAATTGCTGGAGGCTGTTTCCATAGTTTTATTTTAAGATTCCTTTAGTGTATATTTGTCTGTAAAATTGCAAGTGATTAAATGTTCTGCTTTAAAATATTGAGCAAATGTTTTAATATGAAGTTTGCAAGTCCTCACACCAGTAACATGGGAAGACTTTCTTACTGGCGGGCGAGCAGTAAGAAAAAAATAGGAATGTGCTTAGAACTTCCAGATTTTCTTCAGAGCTTTAGAAACTCAGCTAATGGTAAGCTGACAGGGGAGACATCTATCACAGGAATGGAACTGAGGGACTTAAACTTTGGGAAAAACTGCCATGACTGTCAGTTTTAATGTAAAACCAGAGGAACAGAAATTTCTGCAAATCTAACTCCTCTAGTATATGCAAAACAGTTCATGAGCATTTACTTTTCCTCAGATTATGGAAAAGACTGCAGTGCCACTTAGCTGAAATGTTTATTGCTGAAGTGTTTATTTTAGTATTAGTGCTTAAAAGCCAATACAAATTTAATCTTTTCATAGCCTTAGCATTTTGATGATGATGATTCCGAATGAGTGATACTATGAGTAATGGTAGTTCTGCTGATTGCACAGAATTGAGTATGAAGTACTTTAATCAATGAATACATTACTGAAATATTTAAAGGGAAATGGCCAGGTTTTCAGGCCCTGGTTGGTTTTACAATTCAGTGGCTTTATTTTTATTTAAAATCAAGAGAGATGATTTTATGTATGCGTGGAAATACTGGGAATATTCTTTAAAGTGAAATCTTTGGAGGGAGAGGAATGATTAAGCACTGCATAGATACTATTATTCTTGTGAAATTAAGGAACACCTTCAGATGGAATGTAGAAATCAATGCTCATGGGACTCCCCTACAGTACCTTAGCATTCTGCTCACTTTGTTTAAGCAAATGGACTGCGCTTAGCTGCGATACACAGCTAGCAAGGCGTTACTGATAATGTGTCCAGTGAGAAGCAATATACAGTGTGTTCAGGCAGGTGCAATATAAATACCAGAGGATGTACTGGGCAGTTTTAAACTCTCAGGTCCTCTTTATACTTTCCATCTCCTCCGGATTAGAGTGATCTCCTTCAATTGCCTCAGAACTTTCCAAAATCAAAATTGCTGATAAAGTCCTAAAGATGATGAAAAGTATCTTTTGATTAGCTCAAGTTTTATAATAGTGGGACAGTTTTATGTGTGTTTAACAGTATCACAATTTGGATCTGAAGTCCCATTACTAAAAGGGACTTGTGGATGGTATAGGATGAGGACCAAAAAACTGACACAGTTTGCAGAAACATGTCTGACTGCGCAAGTTTCTTGTTTATGTCAGAATAGTAGCAATGTAGCGTTACCTTTATAAGAGGTACAGCTCATTGTAAAGTATAACTCTGTTCAGGACACTATTTATTCCAGCCTCAACACCACTGCCCAAACCTCAGCCTTTTAATTTGAAACAGAACAAAGACTAGTCTTCATAGCACTTAAAGTAGAAGTAAATGCTGTGTTGGTTTACGCAGGCAGATAGAGAAATACAGATTGAAAAAATCAAAATTATTATAAAAGTAATGGTGACAGCCAGCTGTCCTAGTATTCATGGTGGACTAGCAATACAATAGTCGGATCAAATCTAAGTACTTTAAACTGAATACAATTGGCAATGCTCAAAACACAGCTGTCTTAATCCTAGTCAAGCCTATCCTTTAAGCCAAATCATAAGAAAAACAGAAAACAGTGAGGGCAGAATAGATGTATAAACAAAAACATGGAAATTGAACTTGAATACCAAGCAATTTCTGTTTTGCAGCATCACAAAACAGCAAATTCAATGCTTTTGGAAGTATCATGGAGGTTTTGAAGCCTGTACAACAGTTCCGTCTGTCCTGAGATTTATGATTAATTACATCTTCTGTGAGAATGGAATATGGATATTTTTTTCTTTCCAACTGTTTTTTAGTAAACTCAACTGATAAAAATGCATGTAGATTCTTATGATAATAAAATTCCCTTTGGTAATAGTGAAATAAGGGGGCTTTGCAGTAGGCTGTATAATCCTCTACTTGTGGAAATACAGTGTAGGGAGGTAATTATGCAGGAAGATGAGCTCTTGGCATTTGCTGAACAGTAGGGCTGAAACTTTTCTCAGGCTAATCTCTGAAGCAGTCTGAACAAAGTAATCAGATTGAGATGAAAAAGTTTTAAGTGGATCATCAATATGACAGAAAAGGTTTTGAGAACACTTCAAAAGATGGGAGAGAAGGGTCTTTCTTCTATTTCAGTTTTTAGTCTTGGTTGATTCTATTGTGCTTGTTTGAAAAATGACCACTATTTTCTCAAGAAGAATTCCCAAGTGAAACCGACATTGTGTGCTAATACACTACAATCAAATGAGATGGACACATTTTTTTGGCTGATACAATCTGGAAATGACTTTGCTTATCTACAAATGTTAGTTTATTGCCCAGCTAAATACAGGAAACCAGGAGTGTTTCCATCATTCCTTCCCAAGCCATCTGCAAGGCTTCAACTTCATCTCAGCAGTTTGTTTTCTGACAGAACTTTGGAGAGCAGCAATGTTCTCTGACATGAATAAATCTCAGGATTAAGGATTAGGCTTTGACAATAACTGTTACTCTATTTTAGGTTAGGCCTTCAGGTGCTTATTCCAGGCTGTAACACAGTGAGGCAGGAAATAAATTCAGTGGTCTGCAACTTCCCTCTGAGAATGCTGTGCCTCCAGCTTCCTCACAGTGAAAGATATGATTTTGCTTTAGTACTATCTATAGAAGCTTAACTTTCCTAGTCTTGCTTGAGAGAGTTCCTTTTGAGGCAACCAGAGGTAGGATGATGGTGCTGTTTCATCCGCATACAAGCATGTGATTCATTTCAGCAAAACGTCTAGAGCTGTATTTGTAGAATTAGTTACAGTTTTAGTAGCAGGTATGGTAAAGGGAACACAAGTGATGATGATATATTTCTAAGTATTTTGTTAAGTGCTTTTTTTTAAAAAAAAAAAAGTTGATTTATGTATCTTTTTTCTCTTTTCACATACCACAAGGCATTTGAATTTAATTGTCTTACTTCGAGTTCTTACTGTATTTCTAAATGAATACAAATACAGCATCTGTCATCATATTCGGTAATTTATCAACCTGAGAGAAAAGTTGAAATTTTGAAAAAATGTGTATGTATCTTGCATTAGAGAGATGGTTACTATAATGGCAAATCCATTTAAAGAAAAATCGGACCATGCTGATATGTATGCAGAAAAAAGCAAAAAGAATTATTCAAAAGCATGAGCAGAAGTAACCAACTTAAGTCTACTTTGTTCACATATGCCCGAGATAAATTGAATATTGTCTTCTAATACCAGTATAAGAAGATAGCTTCTTATCCAGAAGAGAAGGTGGAACAAAATCCCCAAGTAAAAGTTAAATTCAGACAACAGAAAAGATGTAGGTATTATAAGAGTGAGAGTAGTTAGCCTTTGAACAACTTAAGTAAGTATGCAATATGCTATTATTTCACATTTAAATACAGATGCCTTCTGCATAGTATATAACAAAACTGAAGTTCTTCATCATGCAGAAGGCTTAGTAGGTTTACAAAGTATATAGCTCTGACTTAAATTTTGTTAAAAGAAACTTGACCTATATGCCGTAACTATTCCTGTTACAAGGAAGTAAAAATTAAATTATGCAAGGATTTATTTTGTAGATATGAGTTACACTGGTACCCCCACTTGTCAATCCATAGGCCTGATTGGTGATTCTTTCTCTACATTACTGCTCACTACATTTAGGGTTGCATTCCTATCTGATTTTTAGCTGGTATAGATCCTTCTTCTCTTGCTGTTTGTAACAGCGCAGTACTCAACCAGCATCATTTTCAGTAATATCCAGTATTCTTTATGGAGTAAATGGGACAGAATCACTAAGAACTTCTTTTACGTTAAGCCTTTCTAATACGATACAAAAAATCCGTAAAGCCTTTAAAAATAGCTTTTGAGAACACTCTTTGAACTTAATGTAATGTAATAAGCCTCGTTTGTGGCTTTGTTGTTGTTTTTTTTTTTTAATTATACCTTTCTAAAAGTAGTTCATAGCTTAAAGTTTATTTTGTTCAGTCTGTTTCCCAGGAATATAAACGTGTTTGTTCACATATATCAAGTCTAATTTTGCACTACTGTCTCACTCTAAGGTACCCTTGGTGCTTTCTCCATCCTGTTTTGTGATTTCTCTATCTACAGAGCACTGTAATCACATTTGGTACTCTACAGGTTGCCCTTGTCCCTCAAAATTATACTGTTTGTCTTCCTTGCTTCTCTGATGATGAACTCCAGAAATTCAGTACTACCTTAGCTAAGGCTGCCTTCAACCTTCACAGCTGTTACTAGTTTTTGTTTTTGCTTGTAGCAAATCCAGCAGAACATATCCTCTAGTTGTTTTATTGTCACCTGTGCTGTCTTATTGACATCTATGCTAAGTTGTTGGTTGTGACTCACACTAAAAATCTCCTGGATTGCTTGGTCCAGTCCTATTGCACCTCCAGGAGGTATTAAGATGTTTATGGTCCCATTCTTTCTCAAAAAGACCTGGTAATTCATTCTGTTCTTCCTGGATCAGAGATGGTTCAACTGCTTCATTACAAGCAGACAGGCATTGTGTGTGGTGCACAAATTTCCTGTTCAATACTCAGTGTATACCTTCAGAGTGTTGCAACTGGTGCGTTTTCCTTAATGAAAAAAAAACCCAAAGGGGCCTACTATCTCCATTCCCCCCAGTTTCTTTCTGTTGCTGCCATGTATTTCCCCCCCCCCCCCCCCCCCCCCTCCCCCGGTACTCCACCGCCTCCACCCTCTCTGGCGCCAGGGTGACGTAGCAGCTTTCGCTTCTGTACGAGAGGCGCGAGCTACA
>WYDI02009061.1:0-27252 GCA_009867235.2 Psittacus erithacus | reverse complement strand
GGCACTGGGGGGTTTTCCTTTATGAAAAAAAAACCCCAAGGGGCCCACCATCCCCCCTCCCCCCCGTTTCTTTCTTTTTCTGCCCTGTATTCCCCCCCCCCCCCCCGCCAGGTGCTGCTGGAATGCAGCTCTCTGTTCAGTTGAGGCTCAGGTGTACTGTCTCTCTGAGAGGACAAGGACTGAACAGTCCCTGTGTGCCTCTCTTCCAGGAGTGTTTTACTCCAGGTTTGAGAGAGATCTGTAAAGAAACTTTATGATGTTGTATTTGTTCTGTAGTTCCTTTTTGGTAAAGATGGTTACGCTGATGCTGACACAAGCAGAAGTTTTCTAGAAATGCCATGAGAAAAGACTGACTTAGCTACTCAGCTATGGAATGAGAAATCAGAAGGAAATATGTTCTTGCAAATCCTGTGTCAAAAATCTGTGGTGTACACTGAGCTCCACAGCTGTGATGTGTCAGATACTGTTCTACTGGGCACGTTAGAAGGGCCTAAAATAAATATGTATCGGTTCATCCACCATTGTTTTATAAGAATGCAGTACTAATCCTTAAGCATATAAAGAAATGTACAAATAATATGAACGTGATACTTGTTCCTCAGGATAAAACCTGAGTGCGCCAGTTGCAGCTCGATGATCTGAGGGGGAGCGCGAGGCCAGCGAGCGGCTCGCAGCACATCTTGCGAGATTTGTGCTGCGGGGCGGTTTGAAAGGCGGGAAGCAGGGGAGCGCGAGCCTCGTGAGGTACCAGGGCTAGGGGCTGTTCCTGGGCTCCGGAGGGTCCGGGCAGCGCTGACGGCCCGTTGGCCCTGCATGTGACTAGGTCACCCTCACCTTGGAACGTCAGCTTCGATGTCTCCTTGAAATCCAGGAAATAAGCTCTTAAACCACAATGAGGTGATTAGAAAGCTGTTATTTTATTATGGTACTGGGTGCATCAGGGGCCGCTCTGCCTCTTATGCTCACCAGAAGGAGGCAGTTTACAGTTTATATACCTTTATGATACCTTTATATACAGTTTTATACCTACATACTGTTTATATACCTTTATGATACATATTCATTATAATTCCACAAAATGCCCACCCGATTCACATTACTCATTCTATATGGTAATTTGGGTAGATAAGGCTGTGGTGCAGGCACTGTGAATTTGAGGAGTGGTCTCTGGCAGTTTAAGGAAATACTTAAGGACAGTGGAACAGTTGTTTAATCTTGCTAATTAACTACATATTCTTGTTTGGGCTAATTTAATTTAGAGGAGAGGCTCCTCTAGCTGTTTTTCAGCTATTTACCTATTTCTCAGGCCTTACCAACAGAGGAAGCCTACATTGGTTAGAGAGAAGACATCTGGTCCTCTTGTTGCATGCCTTCCATATCTTGAGAATCCTTGTAGCCTTGTCCGTGTCTAAATGTCTATTTGCAATGAAATACCAGTTTCATCCAGTATTAGATGGGGGCTTGAGCAACTCCATCTAGCAGATGATGTCCCTCCCCAGAATAGCTGGCCTTCTAAGGAGCCCAGCCCAAGCCATTCTATGATCACTGTTCTCGTATTTGATGCTTTTTTGGAAAGAATTTGTACATTCTAGACTCTAGAATGTGCGTGATATTCCACTTGATGCGATACAGTAGTCTCGTATGAGATGGTTTAAGCACTAGTTTGCAAAAGTAAAAGTAAACCTCAAACTTAATAAACTGAAATAAAATGAAACTTAATGAATATAAGGTCTGTGACATGATCTCTCACATTTGTGAATCTCCACTCTTAACATTGCATGAATAATCAGGGTTTATAAACTGGTGTGGAACAGATAATGAGATCGTTCTGCACCTTGAGACAAAGCATGGTAATGTATGAGAATTACTGTTCTTCCTTTCCGCTAAAGGTCATGTGCAGTGGGAAGTGTCTGAAAGATGGAGAGGTGGCTGGTAATGAAATCAAAGCCTGAAAAAGCACAGCAAGTAAAGAAAGAAAAAAGTTCCACTGTTTAAGAACAGGTTAGAAAATGTGATTGAATTGAAAGTTCTCTAGCCAGAAGGATTTTGTTTGTCTTCCCCTGAGGTCATTAATTAGCTTGGTGCATTGTCCCTTGAACATCCTTGCTGTTTGTCATATCTTCAGGGGTAGGAAAAGCATACTAAAGCACAGTGGTTGCAAAAGAAGGGGAGCACAATAAAGTACATCCCTATGTTTAAAGAAGTCAGTATATTTCCCCGGATGTGCATGCATGCATAGATCTGAATACAGCTGTGGAGATGATTCTTGCCACATAGCTAAAAAGCCATGCTCAACATTCATCACAGTTTGCAAAGACTGTCAGCATTCCTGACACCTGTTTCCTCGTTTCATATTTCCCTACACAAGACAAAGGAAATAAAAGGCAAGTCAGGAGACACTAACTTTTTCTTCTGGTGTGAATGCTTTGCCATAATTCTTCCTTGAGAGCAATTTAAGAGATTCCTTGAGAGCTGACAGTGTCTTGTCACATCTTTCACTTTCATCCTACTGGTTCCCCTTCAACGCTGTATTCCATTAAGGTAATATTTTCCATAGGTAGGAAAATGTAATTCAGCCCTCTGCAACTGTGATTAATGTAGAACAGATTGTAAGCATATTGTTTTCATGAGAAAGCAACTACTTAATGTTTCTATTTAACTCACTGACTACTGCACTTGTTCACTAGAAGATATGCAATGTTGTGTTCTGAAAATAGTGTCTATTACATTGACTTTCATACAGCTCATTCCACAGTGGAAAGCAAAATGTAGCCTGCCACACGGAGAATGAAAACAAGTTCTCACTTTCTTAAAATGGTGTGATCTGACCTAAATGCACTGCTTTGCACCTTTGTTCACATGTGATCACACCGAGTCATATCTTGGGTCACATGCTATTGTACTGATAGAATTATGATGTTGAGAGCCATTCTGGCTCAAAATTAGGTGATAAAGAAAATTATTTGAGATTATTTCTGTGGGACTTCTCTCTATTCTGCTTTATCATAATTTTAATTTATTGGAAGCAAATATACGTCCTGATTGCAGAGTGTTAGGGTGGAGCTAAATGTGAACTAAATAAAATTTAAAATTTAGAGACTGAACAGTTGAAACTGAGAGATAACAGCTTTTGTACACGCTAACCACATTTTCATGTAAGAGTTCTTTTATACTGTAATTTTCAAGGTGGTACTAAAAGGGCATGAAGTTCATTAGGCTAATGTTACTTTGCATTACTCCATTCAATTAAACCTGGTGTATCGTATTGTGATACAATCATGCAGTCACTATTTTTACTTCAAAAGACTTTTTATGAGAATGATTCATCAGTTGCCACCATGCAGGATAATGAGGACTCACTCTGAAATTATTCCCTAATTATAAACTCAATGCCTATGAAAACCAGCTTTTGCCACTGGTTGGCAAATTGCTGTGTTACTGGAGTTTGCTGTTGGCAGATCTTGCTCTCTGTTAAATGTACCAAGTGTTTGATATCTAATTGTGCACTTAAAGGTTTTCAGAGAATCAGAATGCAAATAGCTGTTGAAGTGTGAACTCTTACTTCTGGCTCTCCAGATCATTTTTTTAACTCGGGCAGTACAGCAAACTACGGTGAGAGCTATTAATGTAAATTAATTATTCTTCCTGCTGGCTTCTTTACAGCTTACTCAGATGAGGGATTTTTAAATGCATCATGCCTTGCAAATTTGCATGCATTAAAAGTCTTATCATTGCTTGTGCACTGTTGGCCTCTGCGAGGGGTCCAAGAATTAAAAAATTATTGCTTGACCATTTTAACTGGTAAGTGCTGATCACTGCCCACTTGGTTCTGAAATAGAACAGGTCATTCTGAGAGACACTTCTGGTAACGTGACATCCCTAATGCTGCCCAGGGCATGTGAATCATACTGCCTTTTTACATTGAATCTTTAAGCTACCATAAAGAAAGGAATCATAGGATGCTGCAGAATATGTATTTTTTCTGATTATTACTATATTTTTATTTCTTGTTATTTCTGGTTCAAATGTGTATTTCTGGTTCAAGGAAAGCAGATAACCATGGTAACACAGAAAAATGTGGGAATATAGACATGCTGGTATGTATCTGTGGAGAGTTAAAGAAATGTATAAATGGATTTTTGTTTATTTACTCTTTTATTCTACCTTTCCTTAGCATTTTGATCCTAAACAAAGATAAGAATTTCTGGAAAATGGAAAGCAATGAAAAGTCTAAATACATTTTGTTTATGTAAAATAATTTTGGTTTAACCCAATTATAAGCAATTTAAATTATGAATATTTCCACTTTTATAATGATTTTTAAGTAGAGAATGCTGAAATGAGGTAATTTCAAAAATAAAATGAAAACATTAATTGATGAAATGCAGAAATGACAGTTTGTTTTTTATTTTAGCAAAAACAGTTTCAAAATTGACATGTGCTTTTATAGTGCTTTGAAATAAAGCAGCTAGGAAATGTTATTTCTGAGGAAATCTCAGCTATTGGGTATATTAAGCACACCAACAAACTTCAAGTAGAGTTGAATAGTTTTGCTTTCCCTGAAAATGGTACATGTAAGAGAAACAATTAGTAAATTAATAACAAAAAATGTAAGGGCCCTGAAGTACCATTTAGCTGCTGTACAGGTTTTTGGTTATTCCAGGCTGTGGTGTCCATATAAAGTCATCCCCTCACACACTTGCACAACTGAGGGAGAAGGATTAAGTGAACTTTAGTCAAATATTTTCTGGACCGTACCTTTATGGCTCTTCTGCTCTCCATTTCTGTATTGTATGCTTCCTTAACTCAGCTGAAAATGTGACCACACAAATATACACAAAAATCAATTCTGATGTTGATCATCACATCCATGGGAGTTCTGAGACAGATGCTGAATTTCTGCATGACTGCTGCATCTGTTATTATTACCCAGGTCCTGTGTGTATGAGAAAAAGGATTCTTGAAGGTGCCTAGAGATTTATAAAAGGTTATCATCTCCAGGGTTCATCATAATTGTTTGCTGTTGTTAATGATAGTCTCTTGCTAATTTCTATCTCAGAATACTCAAAAACACCCCAAAAATGTGAAAACTGTATTTCATACTTTACTGAAGATTACTTAACCTATTTATTTTTCTCATTTCCAGTAATGAGATGGGCAGCTTTCTAGTCTAAAATTTGAAGTCTTTTTTTGTAGGTGAAAAGTTTATGTGTATATGTTTTATGATTTCTTAAAGTCTTTCAGCATTTTAGGAATGTTCAAATACTACCACTGAGTTTTCCTACTTCTTTTAGGATGTTAAGTGCAAGGAGTTAGATGTTTTGCTGTTATGTAATGCTTATTACAATAAACAGGATCTACTTGGCTCTAAAAGATGAGCAAAGAGGTAGTTCAGCAGTTTTTTGGGGACTATTGTATTTCCCCAGTCTTGTAAAAATCATCAGTTATATATAATATTTTAAAAACTTCTTGAATAGAAAATAGTGCTGCTTCTCTAGGGAATTTGCTCTCCATTTAATTGATATAAGTACGAAGATTTTTGTATTTTTTAGTTTGTAGTTTTTGTTGGGTGTGGGGGGGTGGGGTGTGTTTCTGTTATGTTTTACTTTTAGTTGGGGGTAAGGGGGTTGGGTGTTTTTCTGTTATGCTTTACTTTCCCTTACAGAAAACACACCCTTTGTTCGCAGGAGCAGCACTGCCATGAACATCACGAACCTTCTAAGTCTGTAAGAACAGATATAGTTTTTCAACTATGATGTTGTCTACGATCTGGATCTGGCTGTTGGTATAGACTGGGATTCTGTGATTTATACAGGCAAAGAGATCAGGCTAGATAATGGAGATTTGGGTTGCATCTTTCTGGGGCTCTTGAGTGCCCTACTGGTAGTAGAAACAGTCTGCATGAAGATTAGATTGATTTTTATTTCTGTGTTTGAATTATTTATTGACATACTCCTCACTCTTCAGATGGCTTTCTTTGTCACAGATACAGAAATTTCTTAGCAGTTCTGTTGGCCACTATTTGTCTCATGTCCCATCTTTTGTCTGGATTTGTCCTTACATCTCCTAGCTTACTGTTTTCCTTCAGTGCTGTACCTCCTGTCTTCCACTTCTTATCCAAAGACTCTTGAGAGAGGAATAGGAACTGAGAAAGTCGAAGAGGAAGAAAAGAAGTAACCTCTAACTTCCCATCTGTCCTATTCTTCATCACTCTACTGATGCTCTTGTCCAGTGATCAAGTGCTTTGCGTGTCTTCACTTCCAGACTGATACACAGGTATGGCTCTATCTTGCCTATCCTCTCTAATTCAGTAAATCATTCCTGAAATACTGACAAAACACACCTGCAAAGCAGTCTGATTATTTTTCAGGATTCATCTGCTTCACAGAGAGAATTGGAATGCTGGCAATACAGAAACTGCAAATACTGTTGCTGTTCCTCTGATCTATCTTTAACCTTTTCTTTTAGAATGTTAGCAAGTGGTGATCAGGGTACGCTCTGGTTTTTTGCATTTGTATGATAGGTAGGACAAAGGCATTTTAGGTTAAAACGAGAGATATGGTGTGTCATAGTAATGTAAATAAATATTAAAACTATATTTGAAGGTCTTAAAATAGCTTGGTTACTTTAACTAAAAATTTAAGGAGTTTTTAGTATACCATTAATTAAATTGAACCCTAATATGAAATTCCAAAGATTTTGTTTCTGTCGTTGAACTGACAGAGAAACTTGAGAGCAAAAATCGAAACCCATACTAGATTCTGGGAAAGATTCCATTTTTCCCAAAGCATAACTGACAGCCATGTGTCTGAACAGTTCCAGTCATCTGGGGTTTTAAATGTTTGAATCTTAGAAGATGGCTACAGCTCTCAGCAGGATGGCTGAACTGTGTGCAGGTGTACATGTGTTCACTGAATTCAGCTGTTTGTTTCTGGATGCTAATTATTTTGAGATGGGTTCCTTGGATTACTAAATGAAATGTTAGCATATATTTTGCAGTATGATGTTTAATCGTGTTCCTTGTTTTCTGTTCATTCTACCTGCTCGCTACCAGTTGGACAGTACTTGGTTTTGTTCTACAAATAAATGGAGCATTAGGAGCAGGAAGCAGCATATCTAGTTTTAACTAAGATGATAATGTTGAAAAAAATTTTGCTATTGGTTGACGATGTTGGCATTGTAATAGCAGCAGTAATTCTTCCTGAGATTTCTGCCCCATTGCTTCAAGTCTGAGTGGGTGGAATTTGTGTCTCTGGAAGAAGTTGGACTAAGTTAATATTGAGGTTATTAATGTCTCATTATTATTTCTCAGGGTGTATGTGATAAAATTGAGGAGGGTAGACATGGGGTATGTTATCGAAGAATTAGGATTTGGTTTGTATCACTTTGTTAAATAAAAAGTTGAGACTTGGAGGTGTTTTTGGGTGGTGAAAGTAAACATCATTTTTACAATATTCATTTCAGTAACATACTTTGGTCAATTATATGTGAAGGCTTGAGGTTTTGAAGAAGCCAAGTTTATATTATTCATCTAATAAAGAAACACTAAACAGTTAATAAATATATCAGAAGACTTTTCACTGCACTTTTTGGTTTCCTTGATAGCAGCATGTTTTATGTCTATAGCTACAGTATTCTACCGGGTGAAGATTAATGGATTTCATAATCTCATACTGGGGAGAAAAGCGAGCCTGGGAAAGATTGGAGCTGCATGAGCTGGGTAACTCAACATTATAGCTCTGAGAGGCAGAGCTCTAAAAAACTATTAAGGATATTACCTTCTTGATTGGAGATTCAGAAATTGATGCACTGCCTTCAGTCCTGTTATGTTTTTCAAACTTTCATTAAGTTTATATCATCTTTCACCTGGCCCTTACATATTGCTGGTTTGAAAAGAAATCATTTGTCAGAGTGTGTCTGTTATAAGTAGATTCATCTTCAAAACAACATTAACATTTCCTAAAGACTGCTTTTAAATCTATCAGCAGAATATGAGCTAAAGTACACTGCATTATTTTGACATATTATTCATTGAGATAATTTCCTGATGGGTTTGTGCTTAATATGTTGAATTATCACAAAGGAGAATGCTGAATCCATTATTGATTTTTAAGAAATACCACAACTGGTGATTACGACTGTAAAAAAATAACAAACGTGAAATTAAACTTTAGGTTTGCAAAGTAGGCTCATAAATTCCTTTTGTCTGAAAGAATGGGTGCTTGATCACTGTTGGCAAGTATTGCTGCCATTATGAGAAGATTTCAGATGGGGATAGGGAAAATTTGTCTTGCAGTATGATGCATTTAGTGAGATATATCCTATTTACCAGTTTTCCTGTTAATGGCTGGGCATATCCAGAGAAATTGAAATTGTCAGGTGTCCTTTAAGAAACACCTAGCAGCTTTAGTAGCCTTAAAAAAAGTTATAGTTTATGATATCACTGGGTTACCATTTGTGGTGGGTTGACCTTGGCTGTCTGCCAGCTGCCCAGGACTCAGGAGGACACTAGAGTCAAAGTAGAAAACTTCAAGCCACAGACAGATAGGAGAGGCGATCCACAGTGAGCCCATGAAAAGTGCAGTAATGGATATCGTGCACAAAAGAAGAGTACATTGAGAGTAGAAATTTGGACATCACTTGCCAAAGACTGTAATACAAATTGATGAAAGGCTCAAATCTTGCATATCTGGATTTCTAACACTACTGTGATTTCAGATGAAAGTCAAGACAGACCAGATTTGAGGGATAGCATTAGTGATGGTTCCTGACGGTTTTGGCTTGTTTTGCTTTGTCTCTGTTTTTACCTCAAAGGAAAACACTGCTCTTAGAGTTAGTTAAAACTCAGAATTCTTATTGCATGGAAAATGCCTGTATTTCAATGTCTGTTTTCATTCTCAGTTGAAAATATTTTTTGATGCTGTTTTTGTCCATATTTTAACTGATGTATTTTGCTGTTCCCCAGGTAGTTGGTAACTTTCCAGCAGTGTGAGTTTCCATGCTTGTGACTCCCACTTGAGATGCCTCATTGGTAAAACCCTTCTGGTGGCTCACAGTTGAAAAGACAAGCATGTTATTGTCAGAAGAGCTAGCACAATGGTAGACAAGGCTAAACATGAAAGGTGTTTTGAACGGATTGGAGACAAATCAAATGTATAGCTTCCAGTACTGCAAGGAGGATCTTTGCATTGAGTAGAAATAAGGAATTGCCAAAGCCCTTGTATGGATCTGGGAGCCTATTGGAAATGCTGCTGTCATCTGTGTATGTACTTACAGCTGTTGATTACCAAAAGAACTGGCATTATACTTACCCTGGAAAATTTTGCAGTGAATATGACCTCAACTGATGGGTGAAATATCCTGAGCCTGCATAAAAGTGTGGATTTTAGTCTTTGCTTACCCCTTGCCGCCGTGAAGTACAGCAGCAGCTGCCAAATGGGGAAAGTGTGGAAATTTCAGCCTGGAGGATTTAAAAAATAAAGTGAAAATGTGAATTAGTTTTTAAAGTATGTTTAAAAATGGGTTGGGCTAATCCAGGAAGTCTTCATTAACCAGAGAATAATAAGCTTTACTTGCTTATTTCATAGACTTGTTTAGCTTGGAAGGGACCTTGGAAGGTTATCTAGTTCAGCATCTTACTCAAACTTTGGAGTTAGATTGTGTCACTCAGGGCTGTATCCTGTTGAGTTAGGATTATCTCCAGTGAACAGGCATTCCACAGACTTGCTGGGCAACACATTCCTAATTATATAGCAGGTTTTTCCTGATAATTACTTAGAACATATTTTCTTGCAACATGTATCTATTGGCCTTTTGCTGTGCGTGCTTGAGGAGAATCTAGTTCTTCCTTCTATATAACAGGAACTAAGGCAAGACTAACCTTCTCAACTTTTTAACTTCGGGCCAATTAAACTCAGTTCTGTCAGTGTCTCCTGCCTTGTGCTGTAGCTCTGTAAACATCTCAGTGGCCGTTCTTGGTGGTTAAACAGAGAGCATAAAGAAATTATTTGGAAGGGCAGTTGAAGGGAGTGAAGACAAACAGATCTCAACTCGTTTAAATATCAGATGTCAGATTTGACAAATTGTGCAATAACAGTAGATTCCAACTCTTCAGTGACACCACAGACATCCAGTTTTCATGCAGGAGCTGTATGGAGTTGTCCTACAGGAATTCAGGGATCTCAGAAGAGATTTAACTTTTAAACAGACAGTAAGATAAATACTGTCTTTGTAGAGTACTGACTTTTACTTTAGAAAGTCATGTGAGAATTTCTGTAGAATAATGCTTGAGGTGTTTGAAAAAAAATGAAAATTTAAAAGTATTTATTATAAGCAAGTTCATGTCTATTAAAATATGAAAGTTTTTGCTTGAAGTAGGAACTTTTAGTTGTTTTTGAAGAGACAGCCTTCAGCCCTTACAGGAGTTTGGGTTTGATATAGATAATGTTGAATGAAAATCTTTGGTGTATTTTACATAAAAGAGTAAAGTTTTATTGTTCAATGGTTGTAGGCCAATAGGTTTTTTTTTCCCTCTAATGACATTCAGTGTGCAAGACTAAATTTTACCTTCCTAAAAGACTTGAACAGCTAGTTTCCTTGGCCTTTCTGTTTATGTTAGCTGTTTAATCATCTGAAAATCTTTCCTGTCATCCTGATTGCTTGCGTTGCATATTCTCCATGCATCATGTTCCTCATGGTTTTCCTTCCTATGCTTCAAGGATTATGACTCCTCACACTCAGGTCTTTTTTTCCTCTTGTGCCTACTGCAAAAGAAACAAAATCCTTGTCCAAACTCATAAGCTTTCTTGCTAGAGAATCTTTTTCTGTCGTGGAAGAGATGCCAGCAATGTGATAAATCTGATAAACTATTTTTGTCATTCATCCTCAATCTTACTTCCATATTTAGAGTTCTAGGAATCACTTGATCTTGACCTTTAGAGTATCTACTTAAGTGGAAATATGTGAAACTGTAATATTAAAAATCATGGTTTTCAGAGTCATAACTCAAAAATCTAAAGTATAATCAGCTTGCCATACAGCTGCTATTTTTTCTAAACATCCTGACATGAAAAAGGCTTGTGTGGCATGTCGCTGTACAATATGCTGTAAAGTCTCTTCAGTTATGTGATCAAACCCATAATGATTTAGAATTATATTTCAACAATTTAAGTAATCCTTCTGGCATTGCGGCTCAGGGCATGTCAAATTTGAAATCCTATTAAGAAAAAGTGTCTATATTTATAAGGGCAGGAGGTTAAAAATTGCAGTTGAAGCCAAAGCCCTTAAGCTGTTAGATGCAACAAGATATGAAAAACTAGTTAAAAACAATTGGGAGAAATTCACTGTACTTGCTGAGAGTTTTTACAATTAAAAAAAGGATAAAGAATCTACAAAAGTGAGGAATGGCAAAATAGCTTTTGTGAGAGTAGAAAGCACAAGTGGAAATATTCCAAGTGTTAATGTGCCTGTTCTGTTGACATATGTGCAATAAATAATTTGTGCAAAGGGAATCCAATTACTGTACACAACAAATTAGTTGTTATACTTCTAGCATTGTAATATAGTTGTATGATTTGCATATTTGAGCTCAGTTGCATTCATTTATATTTAAAATAGATTTCGTGTCTGTCAGACACCTATACTGTAGTCAGTTTAGTTGAAAAAACTCAGTAAATCACATGGAGATGTCTGAGCTCCTGAAGGACATTGGGATTTGGCCTTGAGTGTTTATAAGGAGGGAATTTAAGTGGCAGCTTCTTCTAGATTTACAGGGTTAAAGAAAATTATTTTAGTTGATTAATCCCATTTGAAAGGAGGGCCTTACTGTATCAAATGTGCTATCTTTGTACATGAATGCATGTGTGTGTATATATATACACACTATGAATGTGTACATCCATGTCTGTCTGCATATATTAAGGTCTTAAAAAAATCCACATATCCATCAAGTTTGGTACTTTCTTTTTTCTAAATCTTTCTCACTAGTGTAGTTGATCCAGAAAGGTGAGAATGACAATGTTTCTGAAGACAGTAGCTCTGAGACTGCGGACACTAAATACAGTTAAATACAGAGTTAAAGCTAAATATATAGCTAAGAAGTTTACATATTGTCTTTTTCACACTTGAACAACAATGTGTAGAATGAACCTGAGGGGTAATAATTTACCAGTCTCATTTCCCAAAACCCTTATTCCTCATCTTGGCATACTATTAAAATAATTTAATTATCAATATTTTGTCTTATCATTAAGTTACTGATGGTTTCCATTTTTATATTTCTGAAACTTCATGTTCCCATATATAGACCTCCCCATCCCCCTTATAAGCATGTTGTTTGGCAAATATTTGTATTGGATCATCTTTTCTCCTATAAACGTCTGATGGGTGTTGGTGCTATGATAGAATCCCCACTGAAGCTAGTATAAATCTGAACATAAGTGGTAAAAAAGGAGAATTTTTCTGCTTGGTAAAGCAGGTGGTGGGATATTTTTTTGCATCTGGGGAGGAGGATTGGGAAGAATACTCACAAAAGCTCTCATTTTTCTGTGACCACATGTAAACTTTGGTTACAGAACAGGAGAAAACAAGTTCTGTTTTGTTATTGTCTGGCTCATATTTAGAACCAGTTGCACTAAATAATTACAAGGAAATGCCTTCTTGAACTCACCTGTTTTGGGAGTATGCTACTTTTCAGAGGAGACACTCATGGGAAAGGCAAGCTTCTCTGTTCTTGGCTCCAGTGAAGACTGCTGAGCACAAAGTCTGTAGGGTTTAGCTGTGTTTGTATAAGCAGGCAGTTCCAGTGTGCTTTGTTGTGAATTTGTCTGATTCATTGGAAAGAACAGCATGACAGGAATTTCACTTAGATACTAATTTCAGCAGTCTGCCTGCTTATGCTGGGGGCAACTTCAGAGACTACGGAAGGTAAGGACCTACCAGAGGTGTCCTCTGTCCCAGCCTGCAAAAGATATCTTAAGTCCATGCTTAAATTATCTCTGTTAACTTTTAAGATTGTGCACTGTTTCATGTTAGAGGGAGGCCAAAATGGTATTTCGTGGAAGAAGATGGACCCTATTGTATAGCTAAGTACCCTTCAAAGACCTTTTTGCCTGTGCTTGGGCTGCAAACTTTCCATCCGAAACCTTTTCTTAAATAAGGCTTTGATTTACTTCTTTTGTAATTCATGAAAGGTATTGGAAATCCTTCAGCTGTTCGCTGGGACTTGAAGCTCAGTGAATTTCTGAAGGGGCTTGACAGGGAGCTATAACAATACCTGTCTATGTTGAAAAAAATAAATACAGACAATTACTTACCTACTAGAAGTATAGTAGTACAATTTCATATACTGCTAGTATACTTCTAGTATATTAGAAATATAGATGTTTGGTATACATGTACACAGCAAATTATAGTTATGGTTGCTAAAACTCAAAGAAGCATACCTTAAATAATAGTGGCATTTACTGGATATAATTTTCTCATTTGTTTCATTATTCTGACAGTCTTCAGTGCAAATAACAGGATTTAGCTATGCCTCTCCCATGTTTTTCTCTTGGGAGTTCTTTGGTTTCATTGTATTTGCCATTTTAAAACCTGGTGTAAACATGTTAAGTCAAGGTGCCCTTGCAGATCCTGTATGGGGTGATGTGCCAAGGGAAGGGGATAGTCTGTTCTTTCCACTGAGACTTACCAGACAATGAGTTTGTTTGGCAGCACAACAGAAGTAAATGCTAGGGTTGGATTTGAGACTTCATCACTAGAAAATAGCTGGTACTGGCCGTATATTCTAGCTCCCACTGTTCTGTTGCTGACAGATCAGCGCACATCTACCTGGAGACTGATTTTGACATATCATGGTGTGGAGCTGCTTCTTGTGCATTTGCATTCAGGGTAATACCAACAATAATAAAGATGTGATGACCTGTACTTCAGTGAAGTACTATATAGACTTGTTGGAATCTTGCATACATACTTAGGTGACCTGCTAATATTGTGCTGATTTTTGCTACTGGGGTTATATATGTAGATTGGCAGTCCAAGGAGAGAAGCTGTAATGTCAAAAATTCCAGATGGATGTATATATATGTATGTGTATATATATAAGGAAAACATTTTTATCCTGAAAGTGATCAAAAGCCAGAACAGATTGGGTGGGGGAAGGAATCTCAGTTACTGGAGATGCTTAATACTTCACTGGAGTATTCCTGAACAACCTGCTCTGACTTTCCCAGCTCAAAGCAGGTGGGAATGGATGACTTTCAGAGGTCCCATCTAAGCTGTATGATTCTGTGGTTCTCTGAACTGTAAGTGAAAGAAAGTCTAAATGTGAAAGAAAGTGCAATAGTGTGGAAACTGGAAGCCAGCTGTTGCATTCTACACACTCTTGGGAAACCAAGTCTCCTTAGTTTCTGTTTTAAGAGGCTAATTTGACAGTAGCATCCCTCAAGTCTGAGGCACATGCTCTTAAGTACCAAGATGTTTCTAAGTTACTTTTATTTCAACTTACAGAGACAGTGAAAATAACTCATCTTACAATGCAGGATGTGTATCCCCTGAGATTTCCTTTAGTCTGACAGGCTACGGATTTGTTGCGTAGGTAGTAGTTCTGATAGTTACACTGTCCATTAATATGTAAGAGAGCCGCACTCTGAGCATCTTAGAGGATCTTATCAGCTATTCACAAAGTTTCTGTGAGATGACTGCAAGAAATTACATTTTTTAAAACATTCATTTGTCATTACTTTTATGGAGCAAACACCTTATATCAAATTCTGAGCTCCCCCTCCACCTCTAATATCTTGGTATAACTTTTTTTTATAAAGTGGCATGGTAGCAAATAGTTGACCATATTGTTTAAACTACTCATTTTATTTCAATGAAGTAGAGCCCTGTTTTCTTAGATTATGTATTGTGTTTCTTCATGTCCTGCTAGAATGAATTGACATGTTTCTTAAGATTTTATTTTACAGTTCACCTTTTCTTCTGTGTGGTTTCTGAAAGCATACATATATAATTTTTTTCTGTCATTTGCTGACAATGGGTCTGTAAAGGTGCATACGTACACAGAGGCAAAAATGAGTTTGTCAGGAATTTGTGAGAAGCAGTATCTTTAAAATGCTTTGAAAATGTTATCTTCCCTCCGTTGTTTCATTTTTCTCCTATACATACACATTTATACATACAAACACAAAGTAGTTAACAATGTTCTGGCTTTTCAATACACTCCCAGATGCCTGTGTGTTGTTTCTTTCTTATTATTATTTTTTAACTTTTGCTATTTATCAAAGAAAACACTGACACTCTTGTGGAAATAGAAACTTCTGCCACCACTAAAGAACTAAAAATGTCAAGGGGACCATAAAAGGAAAATAACACAGTTTGTTTTGAAAATTGTTCCATGACAACTTCTGTAATCATTTTGACAAAACTTCTGTAAATGGAAACCTTTGTACTTTTTCAACTGAATGAGTTCTGAAGGCACAATGCATCACTGGAAATAGAAATAAACCAGACTTTTTTCTTTTTACTCTTGGTAAGAAGCTCTACACTCTGTGCCTCCAGAGTAAAGATGTTCACTGAAACAAAGAGGGAATTTTTGTGTGTGATTTATTATAATGTGTACCACTCCCTTGGCTTTTTATCCTTTGAGCTGCTCTGGAAGCAAAACAGGTAGAACTCCTTTGCATACTAATAAATACCGTTGCTTGTAGTTATTCAGTGGTTACAGTAGTATTCCTTTGAGATGAGTTGTTGCTATGTTATTTACTTTTTTTTAAGTTAATTTGAACCTTTAGTTCAACTATAAAACATACTGATGTTGTGATGCTGATTACCTTGATATTTTTTCTGTCTGTAATGCAAGGATTGAAGCAACTGTTTAGGACATGTATCTGTGGAACCAAAAGATAAGATTTTGATAAGAAAATTTATATACATAGTGTAATATTTATCCACCTGGATATCCTCTTCAATGGCTTTAGTAAAAGATCAGCCTCTTACTAGGTCAGTGTTAAAACGTGTCATGAGTTATCAGAAGTAACTTTTTAAAGAGTTTTCATCAGTTAGAAAGACGAAATGAAATTTACCATTCCTAAACCCGTACATTTTTATGATCCCTTTTTATCTACTTCGGGATTTTCTACAAGCCAGGCTGAAGAAGTAGGGTAGTGGAAACCTCTGCTCTCATAGCAGACATGTGGATGTGAGTCTATAGCTCCATCTGGTACAGGATGAGGAGCAGATACTAAATATTGTCTCTGCTTAAACTGGCAATGCATGTATTCACAAACAATATTTGTCTTTCACCTCCCCTCCAGCCTGAAGATGCTGGCTCTTAAGTTCCTCCTGCAGCATAAAACACATCTTTTTATTTTCCCATTGTTTTCCTGCACTTGGTAATAAGAGTAGAGAATATATCAGCAGGATGATTTAAAATGTAGTTTTCATAGAAGTTCTTCACTAAACATGTGTTTTCCTAAGGAGGGTTTTTTTTGATGCCACTACTTTGACTAAAATATTTTGCAAAAAAAGACAGCTTTTGTTAATTGAAACTTGCATTGTTTTGATTTTCTCTGGAGTTTTCCTTAAATATCTAATCAAACTGTAAATTTAATACTGTTTTCATTTTGGAGCATTAATTGCCTAATCAATTGCTATAGGAAAGCACTGCATGCACTCATGGAATTTTTCATGTGATTTGGGATCAGATATATGACACTTATGTGATGGAAGACAAATTTTGTTTGATATTTATAATTTTGGTTTTCATAAGCATCCCATGTTTTGCTATATCTGTGATCCTTTTGATGGTGTTTGCCAGTTCTCATTTGACAAAGCCAAAAACAGTATTGATTACAAAACAGGTTTCGATTCAGCTGGAATTACTATACTTGAACATATGATGCCAGTTATGGTCTCAAACAGCTACAGAAGTAAGGAGAAAATAAAGTTAAATAAGTGTTTTAATGAAAACAAAGCAAAACAAAAAACAACTCAAAATCAAAACCCAAACTGTCATAGAGATAAAATGAATTTATGTTCTTTAAATCGAATCACAGTCAAGGCTGTTTACTGGTTTATTAATGGCCTGTAATTAACTGGCAATCAGTGAACTCTACATTCAGAAACAACCTGCCATACCATAGGTAATACTTGGCACTTGTGAAATATTACTAGGTAACTACAAATTTCTAAACACTCTTTTAGAACTAATCCCTAAATTTTCTAGTCCCTGTTACACACTTGCCCTCTTTTGCATGCACCCCTCTCACAGCCCCTGTCACGGGGTACAGCACCCACCTCCCTCAGACTTAGGTGGAGGCTTTAATGCTCTTGGGGTTCCTTCTGGCAAATACCAAGCTGATGTCCTACTGATAACATGTCACCCTCTTCTCTCTCGCCTTTGTTACAAATTTTTATGCTGCTTGGATATTTCTTTCAAGCTGACATATTTTATTATTTTTTTTTTTCCCCCATTTAGTGATTCCCCCCTCTTTGATCTGGCAAATGATCACTGATATTACCATTACCAGTTCAGGGGCACATGCTTTCTCAGTTTTGGGTGTTGAGGCTCTTGTTTCTTTTCAGCTCTTGTCCAGCCATGTGCTGAGAGAGGGAGCCACATATGATCCCCCACTGGAACCAAGATTATTCAAGAAACTAGAAAGGTAGCTCAGGTTCAGCTGTAGAAATGAGTAGAGGTTAATGCAAATAGGTTTTATTCCCTGCCCCTGAACTGCTGTGTTCATCTTCCATTTTCGCTTTACAAAAGAAGACGACTTGATGTGGCATCTGCAGAACTCTATAGTGTTAACTTTTCCAGGCTGTGTTCATAGGCAACAGTTTCCTTGTTTTTATTGAAGATTAAACTTCTTTTAATGGAGATAAATTCATTGAAGGCATTGACAGGATGAGAACAGCATTTAGCTGAGAAGTCAGCTCTATTCCATCAACATCTGTTTCATCTGCTTTTAGTGCTCTACTTTCTGTATACTGTACTCATGAATAGACCCTGAAATACAAACAATTGCTGATCATGCTGCTGGCTCTGATAACATAACTCATAATGTTTCCCTAATTACTTACATTATAAAACTGTCAGGTCTGGAACATTTGGTCTCTCAAGGCAGCTCTCCAATTAATCTTTTCCTTTTTTATTAGAGATCTTGTTATATGATTGTCTTTTGGGGAGGAATGAGAGGGCTTTGCAGTGTTCTGGGTTTTCGTTGTAGTTTTTTGGGGTTTTTTTGGTTTTTTTCTTTTTTAAAGCTTTCACTGATAATAGAGCAAGAAGACTGGAGTTAACAGGAATTTTATGTTAGCTATGCTTTATTTTCTTTTTATTGCAACCTCTGAAAGAATATAGTCCATACTATTATTGACTGGCTTCTGAGGGAAAAATTGTAGTACCTTTGACAGCCCAGATTGAAAGGGGCTTTAGAAAATTGTCTGGCCCAGTTTTGTGGAAAAGGGAACCTGGATGGGATTATCCAACACCCTGCCTAGTCATGTTTCGAAAACCTCCACTGACAAGGACTCTACCACATCCATATGGAGGTTGTTCCAGGGATTGATTTTCTTAGTGTAAAAAACCTATCACGATGAAACCTTTCCCATGCAACTTGTACCTATTGCCTCATGTCTTCTTCATGTAGCTTCTTGTGAAGAAAGAGCCCCTGTCCCCTCTGTAGCTGCCTCTGTCTAGCTGCCTGTTAAGTACTGGAATACTGTGATGAATTTCCCCCTAAGCTTTCTAAGACTTAACTCCCTCAGTCTTTTCCTAAGTAAAAACTGTGGATTACCACCTGCTGAACATGGCCCGTGAGCCAATTTCCTACCCATCTTGCAGACCACCCATCCAATCTGTCCCTTGCTGGTTTGTCCAGGAGAAGGCTGTGGGAAATCGTGTCAAAAGGCTTTGCTGATGTGTGGGGAAACAATATCTACTGTGCTCACTGTGTTGACAGAAAATGTTACTTTATTGTGGAAGTTGATCAGGTTAGTCTAGCATGATTTGCCTTTGGTAAATCTGTGCTGGCTTTTCTCAAAAACCTGCTTCGTTTGGTTTTTAAGATTCCAGGAGAACTTCTTCCGAGCAGGACTTTCCTAGGGACTGAGGTCTGATCAGTGGTCCTCAAGTTTCCTGTGTCCTTTTTTGTGCCCTTCTTGTAGGTGGATTTGCCCTCCATGAGTCATCAGGGACATACCCTGATCTCCGTGACTTTTTATAGATGATAGACAGTGGTCTTGCAGCAATGTTATCAGCTTCCCTTCCAGGTGGAACCCAGGGCTAGATTCCATCTGGACCCATAGCGTTTATGTGGCCTGAGATTTATTTGCTGTTAATATCTTATTTACTCGCTGTATTAATTGTTAAAGAAAAAACATCAGTCTCTAGTATGGTGCCAGTAAAATTGTTAGAGGAAGACAACAAAAGCTAGAAATAAGTTTTATGAAATGTATTATTGTTCCGATATTTGTAACATGATTGCTGACAGATTCTTTAACCAATGTGACCATGCATTGGAAAAAGGAACATCTGATCTCTTAGATGCTTTATAAAAAAAATCCACTTTTGCTAGGCAGCAATTTCATCATTGTTCTCACAAATGTGAAGTATACCAGTTTCTATATCTTCTCTTGGAAGAAACAAAATGGCTAAGCACATTCCCTGGATCAGTACAGCAAACGGTGTATCATTATTCTACTTGCTCCCTGACAAGAACTGGGTACTCCATCACACTGTTTTGCAGTATACATCTACCTGAGATCCTGTGCTGCTTTTCCTTTGCTTTAACCTTTCTATGTTTGCAGTCATCAAGGTGTCAGCAGAATGAATGCAATAGGTGAGTACAGATAATGATAACATTTTGGAGTATTCTCATACCAAATTTAAATACTGTAATTAGTAGCTGTAAACATAGTAATGACATGAAATTACCTTGCTTATACTAAGAGACACCATTTGTGAAGTGGTATGATGAATTTCTTCCCTAGGCAGTGCTTGAGACCTCTCCCTGTTACAGACTTCAGCGTACTTGTTGTGGTTGCGACAGTGGCAGATCTGCACAGCTACGTGCTTGTCATCTTTGATGAGTACTTTCTCCCACACTTGAAAATCTTTATAAAGACCTTTAGGGAAAGAACAGTTAGTTACTGTGTTTCATTTGCTAAAACTTATTAAATATATACATAGATATAAACCCCTGTCCCTTTTGAAAAAGACACCAGAAATTCAGGACCATTGTGAAGCTGTCGTCCATTGCTGAGAGGCTTAAATCAAGTGAGGCCTCTTTGTTTCCTTTGCTTTTGGAGTCTCTGCTTTCAGTGTCTGCCTAAAATCGTACTGAGTGTAACCCAGCCTTTCATTCACCACTGCCCAGCCCTTGTCACACAGAGATTTTAGGCTTATGAACAAAGGCGCCGGTGAGGACCTGATTTTCCATCAGAAGGGGAATTGTACAAGCCAAGAAGGTTGGAGAGCCCTCCTATACTGGTAAAATCAGAGAGCAGTTCCTTTCTTGAAGCTTTGTGAATGAGACCAATTTCCTGCCATCCTGGAGATCTGTCCTTTTCCTCCCCTTTCAGTTTAACTTTGATCCTCACAGTAAAATTATAATCCAGAAACCAGTAAAAAGATGGAAGGATGCCCTCAGTGCCCTTTGCATCTCCCCTGTTTTCACCCACATGAACACACAGAGTCCCATAAACTTTGTTGCATGAATGTTTTTTTCTGTTGTTTGTTTTGATCTTTCAGGCATATGCCAGAAGTCCAATGCTTTTATGTACCTGAGGGAGTGTGTACCTCCCAGCGCATATCAAAGTGTCCTACTCATAAAATGATCAGATGTAGTGTGAAGGAAAGGTCTCCTTCAGTCTCTATTGCTAGTAGTGGTTTATTTTAAATAAAATAGGAGGATCGTGTTTAAATGTCTGCTTAATTCAAAATAGAGATTTGAACCAATGTCTGTTGCCTCCAAAAACTATGTGCTAGCCTTGATTATTATAGCATGATGTCTCTCAATCTTTCTGTAAATAAATGCTTCAGTTTTCTTCAAAGTAATTAAATGTTTACTAAAGAAAAAAGAGCTAGAAAATGATTGGGCTCTATTCCAGATGAGTGTCTGAGGCACCGAAATATGAACCTTCTCCATCTACTTCAGTGATTTTTAAACTATTTTATATAAAACAAAGATTCTGTTATAATCTAATTTTGCCAGGCTCTGGGTCTGTAGGTATAATGCCTGTGCCTCTAAGT
This sequence comes from Psittacus erithacus, assembly GCA_009867235.2. Taxonomy (NCBI): domain Eukaryota; kingdom Metazoa; phylum Chordata; class Aves; order Psittaciformes; family Psittacidae; genus Psittacus; species Psittacus erithacus. The sequence continues at coordinate 5,996 of WYDI02009061.1, read as the reverse complement.
TGTTAATAGAGGTTCAAGACTGAAAAATTAGATTTTCACTCTGAAAGTCTTGCTATTCTTCAGAATGGCTTGCAGAAGAAAAATAATCTTGCCCATATCACAGAATGACAATACCAAGATTTTATCCTTGTATAAATCTGTAGTATAAAAGTTAACAATGATAATGTTGTTATAGGCTGTGGATTCAAGGATTTGGCTGCAATATACTGTCTTTTGTTCAGTGCAACTCTAATGCTTTAATTTACCTTGTTTGTAGCTACTCTTTTCTTTATAAATTATTGTAAACTTGAAAAGGTGGGCTATTTTTTAAGCTTAATATAACCAATGTTACTTTATTTCAAAGTCTAATACAATTACGAGCACACCGTAACTTGTGGATGATTAAATTGCAAATTGTGGGTGTCCACCAGGCAACTAGATATATTAAATTGGTTCACCTTCATAACTCATCCTTATAGGCACTCTGTATTTTCCAGGATCTCACAAAGATGTGCTTGTTCTGCCTGAGATACACTCTATAGTATTTATGTTTTATCAGATGTACAGAATATCTTCTTCAAGGAGACATTCATATATCATTTAAACTTCAGTAGTTATTACATTGTTTTAATGGAAAAGTGTTATAAATGAATGAGTTTTATTCTCTCTGCAACATATATATTTTTGAACATGGCTTTTTCAATGCTGTTATATTTTGTTCTGTAAGAACATGAGCCTCTTGTTTATTGCTCACTGATTTGATAAAGATATCTCATTTTCTTCTTAGAGAGCTATAATGAAAAAAGGTCAAAAGCAGAAGCTAAGTAAGCAGAGTGTAGTTTCTCAGATGTTTTCTGGAATAAATGTGATACTTGTTAAAAGCTAAAATCAAAGTAGTCAGGAGTAACATTGTACCTCTTATCTTGGCATTGCAGTTGAATGAGGACTATAATCTATACACAAGTTTTTAAAAATGAGGCTTGGATTTATAGGTGTAAATGAAGTGATACCTGGCTTAATCCACATGGAAAATACCTACAGTGGGTATGAACTTAGAGTCATTAAACAAAAAAATACTAGCTCCATTAGTCTTGTAAACATATAAGAAGATCCCCAAGAAACTGATGTTTTGGTGTTAGATATAGCAGAGAGTTGCTTTCCTGGAGCTCTGTGCTGAACTCTTGTGCTAGTATCATCCGAGTTATAATGCTGAAGATGCCAGGCTTCCCTTGCCGTTGGGAGGTGCTTCATTTGTATCAGTTTCCTTTTCTGTGTATCATGATATTTGTGATTCTGGACCAAGTCCTAAGAGCCCTATATAAGGCAGTTATCCTCAGGTGTTCATGTTGTTGATATTTTTACCTACAGAATTTTCTTCTGCATTATGCCTGTCTTCTGGGACATGGCATTCCTGACACAGAATGTCACCTTACCCATAGTGCCCCAAGGCAGAAGCATTGCAGGTACTGAGGAATGTTCTCTGTGTATATGGTGGGATCTTGTGATCCGTGAAGATCGCTTTTGGTGCCTACAGCAGCAGTTCTAACAGTGTAAGTAGCTAAAGAAGCCCTGGGGAATTGAAGGTCTTTGGCAAGTGTAGTGACAGATATATTTCTGCATGTAATTTTAAAAAAGGCTGCGTAATCCATCATAAGGGCAAAAAACCAAAATGCTCATTAAATCACCATTGTTGAGTTACAGTGTGTTATCCAAACTGGTAGTCCTCGCAGGGAAGTGATGTTTGAATTAGGAGTGTTGATAGCAGAGAGAACCAAACACATCCACAGAGTACTTGTGATCTAGCAGAACCTGTGAATTGATAGATCCTGAGATTATTTGCAGATGAAACAGTCATTGTGGCATAGATTGGGACAGAAATAAGTCAAAGCAGACTTGGCCTTGTTTTTTTCCTGTCACAGGTTGAAGAGGTGAGGATATTTTTGATATCTTCTCCAGAGAACTTAATATTTGCTTTATCTCTTGTTTATCTTTTATATAATTGCACTGGATAATATTGCAAAGTCATATAAAATTAAAATTAAGTTTGAAATAGGGTTTGTTAATTATAGTATTTAACTTTTGTGGTTATTGTTTCCTAGGAGATTAATGAGGTGAATTATTGTAACATAATTAAACTACAGTATATCTAAGCTCTTACATACCCTTGTGGTTTACTGTTATTCAAGTATCACTTGAAGGTTAATTTCACTTAGCTGGTGTATATTTGACTTTGGCAATACAGTTTATATCAAAATATGGTTTTAATTATATTTGAAAGTCATTAGGCAACAGCTTTGCAAAAATTATCACTGTAAGCTTTACTAGTGAAGATAAGGACATAATAAACAGTAAAACCAGCAGACTCACATATATACACAACCTGAATGGTCACATAAAAGCAAAAGTTACCATATGCTGCCACTCAGATGCTAATGGTGTCTGCTGAAGGTTAAGCCTTCTCTTTGTATTGCAGGTCTTACACATGGCAACAAATCCTTAATGTCCACAAAGCAGCATTCTTGAGCATTCAGTCTTAGTTGTATTTTATTTTTAGATATTTATCAGCCAATATTGGAACAGGGAAACTGCTCCGTTACTTTCTTGGTTGTTCTTACCATGGCTTTGATCGTCATAAATGATGTCAAACTGTGCATTTCTAGAACAGTTTCCCCTCCTTCTCTGTATATTTTAATGGTAAATACTCCACAATTTTTTTGGCTTTTCTCTGTAATTAGTTAGAAGATTATCTTTTGTGTTAAGCACAATACTTTGTTGTTTTTCCCACTCATTCTCTGTGGTCACCTTTCAGTACTGTGGAATTACTTTAGGTACCTCTCCTAAAGTACTGTGTTTTAGAGTGGAGTATGTGAGACATAAATAAGACTATAAACCTAAATGACCCACATCCTTCTGAAGTTGTTTGTTCTTTTCCTCTGTTTTTGTTGTCTTAGAAATTGTGTGCCATTACCAAATGTAATAATTCTGAACATAACATTTCCAAGGTTACTACTCTAGAAACTAATTTAAACGTGTCAGTTATAATGTTCCCAGGAGCTCCCACACACTGCTCCGTACCCAACAACTGGCCTGTTTCTTTGAATCTATTTGAATTTGTTTGGTCAGTTCTCAAAAACATGCTTGCCACCTTTTCATATCAATTTGCTTTGTGGCACACTATCAAATGCATTTCTGAGTTCCAGATAAATTATCCATTGCATTGCTACTGTCTCCAAGTAGCTAACATATGAAAAGAATTCAAGTAAATTTGTCTGTCATAACCTCCTTTTTCTAAGACATGCATTTCTCAACCTGGTTTAATAATCTTTTGCCTTCTACATAACTGAGTCCAGGATAAAAAGCTTGGGCTTTCTAGGTAGGGTCTTGGAACCCTTTAAAGTGAAAAGAATTACATTAACTGCTACTCCAGTTCTCTTATATTCCCTTCCTTCCTTACTAAATTATTACAAATCCTGCCAAGGGCTTTCCTTTTCCCCTTCCTACTTTGCTACAGATTTCTTGGTTGTAATTTGCCAAGGCCTGGAGCTTTGTCACTGTTAATAGTTATAATTGCCTAATTAAGGTATCAGCTCTGGTAGACCAGAAGCCTTTCTCCACTGTGTTTCCAGTTTTCAGGAGTATATTCACTATGTCTGTCAGATTCTTTCTTCCTTTGTGTATTCATTACAACCTGTCTATGGAGATATGAGTACTCTGTCTATTTTTAAAATTGCTTCGCTTGAAGATATTTGCCTCTTACATTCCTGTCAGAGTATAAGTGGATGAACACCTCTCCCCACCCCCCACCCCCGAAAAATGCACAAAAATTGTTATTACCTTGAAACAGGACAAAGCTCAGTCTTTTTCTTCACTTTTCCAGGAAAAATATGAACTGTGTAATAATGGCAGCGGTATACTATGACGAAACTATACACTTGGGGACTAAGTGAAACCTGTGGCACTGAGAAGGGGGAGAGATAATTTATGTTAGTTGGCAATAAATTAAGCCAAATTCTGCAAGAAGTGTTTTGCCTGTGACAGTAACTGGTGAGTGACTTCCCTGACTTTACTTTGACCCATAAGCTTTCTTGCTCTTGTTCTTCCTGTTTTCTCCCCTGGTACTGCAGAGGCTTGACTGAGAAGCTGGGTGGGTGCTTGGCTGCCAGATGCACCACAGTTACTCATCTCAAAGTGTGATGCCCAAAATGTTTTGGGTATACCCTGTGGACCACATATTGCTTAGCCTACAATTCATATGGGAAGTTGCAGTTCTTTTTTATCAAATTCATACATAGCTAAGCAATTCAGTTTTTTGAAATGTGTTCCTTATCCAATATCGGGTATCTGTCTCTTTGTTAAAAAGGGAACTGGCTAATATGCATGTTTCCAGGTGCACCCATGCTGGGAAATGTAGTTTTAGAGATTTTGTGTGTTAAAGGCATGGTCAGCCACTTAAAATGTTGCCAGGAATATACTGGATTTGCATAGTGTCACCTGTTCTTGAATATTGCAGAATTTTTCAAATGACTGCGCAAAAATGAGCTAACCTGTTATTGTAAAAGCTGTTCTAACCTGAGCTATTTCAGCTCAGGATGGGGTTTGTCCTTTTGAGTTTTTTTAGCATGTACTAGAGGATTAAAACTGTTTCCTTCCTACAGAGGTTAGAAAGAACAGTTCCTCAGTGGGCATGATATTGTGTAATTAAGCGTTAGGGGGTGTGTTTCCAAAAGGCAGTTCCTGCAGAGTTCCCTGAAAACATCTGACAGGCGGAGCAGGAACAGGAGAGTGAGCTGCTGATCTGCTTCACTGTGGCATTTTTTTCTGTACCTGTAAACCTTATATTGGGCTGCAATTTAGCTTGAAATCTATTTCTGTAATTATCATAATGTTTACTTTCAGAGAGGATGGTTAAAATCCTGTATAGGATTTATACTCCTCTTTTGCCTGTTTTGCCATCTGGGACCCTTATACAGATGTCTATATATGACCTCTGTAGAAAAAATAAATATCATTGGGTCATATGTCATTTCATACATAAGACTTTGGTCTGTGACACTGTGCCATCTCCTAAATTAAACTGATGGTAGTGAATTGTGGCGAAATGAACTTTTCATAACTTAGCCTTGATAATTGTCTAGGTATTCTATCAACAGTCTCTATCACATACACTGACTTTATGAAGTAGCGTAGTGGATCAGGGAGAGCTTCAGAGTGCTGTATTCAGTATATTTTTTGTTTTCTAGCACCTGATCATTTAGTCAATTCAAGGGAAATGCACTTTTTTTTTTGAAACAGAAGCATAGACTTTATTAACACCACCCGTAGATAATACAAAGAAAATAAAACTTAGTGGTGCAAAATGCAGTGGAATTTGAAACTAACAAGATTTCAGGTAGAAACTAGGATATGATAAAATTTAAATGACAGGAGGGGAGGGGCCTGACTTCACCAAAACAGCCTGCTCTGGACTGAAGTCAGCGAAGAAATAGGTAGCGAAGTGCTTTCCATCTTTCTAGTAGGAATGGGGGGAATAACCAAAGCACCTGGTAAAATGGAGGTCATCTGGTCTAGGTCTATTGGACTTAGTTGTAGGAGGCGACTGCTGGTAAAGGCAGTGAGATTAAGGAGTAAGGTACTGTAATAACTTTGGCATTACAATATTCTTGGAGACTTCAGTGATAATATTAATATGATAATATAATCACATGCCTAAGATGGATACATGAGCTGTCAGTAAAGTCAGCAGTGTTTGCACGAGAGCCAAGATTTTATTGCCAGGCTGGAGCCTCCATTTGGAGCTGAAGGGTTCGGTGAGAGCAAGTGAGAAGAGGTAGGACAGGATGGTGAGGCTTACAGCAACTGTTGTAAGGCAGGTACGTGGCAGGAGGACTCTTGATATTACATCTAACTTGTGTTGATGCGTTTCTTACAGGTTTTTGTCGTGGTTTAAGCTTAGTCGTAAATTAGACAAAGCATGTAGCCTGCTCGTTTTCCCCCCACAACCTGTCCTTCCCCCCCCC
>WYDI02009060.1:0-17873 GCA_009867235.2 Psittacus erithacus | reverse complement strand
CAACTTTCTCAGCCTGTCTTCATATGGGAGGTGCTCCAGTCCCCTGATCATCCTCGTGGCCCTCCTCTGGACTTGTTTCAACAGTTCTATGTCCTTTTTATGTTGATAACTAGATTTAAGAGATAAGAGGCTGTAAGCTGGCTGGGAAAGCAGGGAATTTATCTGACAAAGTATGAATGAGTTTGTCCCTTGCCCTGTTGCATAGCAAGGCATCTGTGCATTTAAATATTGCTGCTCAACAGCATTTCTAGTAATCCTCTGCTTGCTTACCAGCCCATCTAACTTTATTTGCTAAGTCTTCTAACTATGTTGTTATTGCTGGAAATGTTAAAATGCAAGTAAGAACAAGTCTTTTATTTCCCCATTTTAGTCTTTATTTGACAAAAAACCCTGCCAATATCTGTGCTGTTTCCCTAGACCTTCTTGCAAGTCCTTCCAAGACTCTCAGGCTGTGACTTTTGTTCATAAGGGTTGACTTATGAACTACAGTTCAGGCTTACTCAAAAGAAGTTTACTACATGATGCATATTGTCTTTTGACACACTGAAAGCAGAAGGAGAAGCAAAATGTGCACAAAATGGCTAGAGAACACAGCAAAATAAGAGCAATCAGATGTAGCTAGTTCTGTTTTCTGTCGCTCTCTTCTGCAAACCACCAGGCAAGCTCAACACAATCTAAATGTATGCGGTTACTGTACAGTTAGCATGAGACTTTCATTATAATATTGCCTCTAATTGTCCTGCTATCTTTATTGAAATCTCTTCCTCAGGTTCACTAGTGGCTTAAAATCGAACTGCTAGAACTGTCAATCAAATCTAAGCAATACCTTCATTCATCGATAACCAGTTCTGTGGCACATACAGTCTTAATCAAGTGAATTCTAATAGTGCCAGTGCTTCTTACAGTTTTTCCTATTTCCCAGAAGGATTGAAGAGCTGTCCACAATTCACCAGGCAAAATGGCATCAGAGCTTAGTTATTGTCCTGTAAAAGGCTGTAGCCCATTGACAGTGAAGTCTTACGAGCTGTTCTCTCTTAGTGTCTGCAAAGAACTCAGTCTGTAAACTCATATATAAGAAGTTTTTCATGTTTGACAGCGTGTTTAGTTAAGATTGGTGCCTGATGAATTCAGCATTATGGATGCAACCTTAACTACTCAGGCAGTCCTAGATAATAATCCTAAAAGACTGAAAAGTTTTAATTTCTCCTTTTATAAGCCCTACAGGGTAGAGAAGAATTCTGATGTGAAAGCCACCAATAGAGAACTGAGTGAGGAGGGGAAGGGGAACTGCTTACAGACCTAATTTTAGTCTAGCAAGGCTATTTGAGGCCCCTCTATGGTCAGTGGAAAGAAGTATTGCCAGCTCAGAGCATGGGTATGTGTTACTAGTCCCGCAGCAGCTTGGTTTGAGTCATTCTTCTTCTTCTTCCCCAGGAGAACAACCATTTCCTTTCCATGCTGGGCTCAAGGGGAGGGATTTCACTCAGATGTGCAAGCCTAACTGTTAACAGAATTGTCTGTGATGTTAATTCAAATGAAAAAAAAAAACGAACCCAACAAACAACCACCCAAATACCCTAACACCAAACAATGCCAAAAGCACTTCCCTGGCAGCCACACTCTCTCCCCCATGACCTGGACTAGTTTCAGGGTATGGCTGCTCCACCAAGCTGCTGAGTCACAACCACTGGGGCAGCAGCCTTCAGGGAGCGGGGATGAGAAGCTGTAGGTGACAGAGAAAGATGGCACTGGTGAGGCTGTGCCTTGAATACTGCGTTCGATTCTGAGCCCCTCACTACAAGAGAGACACTGAGATGCAGGAGCAGGTCCAGAGGGCAACGAAGCTGATGAAGGATCTGCAGAACAAATCTGATGAGGAGCAACTGAGGGAACTGGGGTTTAGTCTGGAGAAGGCTAAAGGGAGACCCTCTCGCTCCCTACCCCTACCCAAGAGAAGGATGGAGAGTGAAGAGATGGATGATCTCTTCCCAGGTGACAAGTGATAAGACAAGAAGTAAGAGCCTCAAGCTGAGCCAGGGGAGGTTTAGATTGGCTACCAGGAAACATTTCTTCACTGAGAGGGTGATCAGCCATCAGAACAGGCTGCCCAGGGAGGTAGTGGAATCACATCCCTGAAAGTGTTCACACACCATGTAGATGAGGCCCACAGTGACATGGTTTAGCTATGTACTTGGCAGCCCTGGGGTAACGACTGGACTTGATCTCAAAGGTCTTTTCCAACCTAGTTGATTCTATGGTTCTGGATGCTTTTAAGTATTACCGCCACTAAACCGCGCTCCGAGTGAGGAGCCCCTGGCAGAGCCTTCTTGTCCTCTGCAGAGGGGGCAGAGCCTCTGCGGGAAGCTCCTCAGTCCCCGAAGCTTAGACAGGTAACTACGGTCCCTCCCCAAGAGGCACGGGAGACACCTGACGGCCTCCCACCAACCCCGCAGACAGCGCCCGCGCAGCCCGCCCCTGCCCGCGCACCGCCCCCCAGCTGGCCCAGCAGCACACGTCATGGGGGAGCCCAGGGCGCAGGCGCAGCATTGCGGTTCCCTGCCCGGGCCGCCCCTCCGCAGGAACCGCTGGGGGCTGTACCCACAATGCCGTGCGGCGCTGCCCGCTCCGCTCCGTCATGGAGGCGGCCGGCGCAGCTGGCGCAGCTGGCGCGGCCCCGCTGCCCGCCGCCTCCCGGCCCCTCACCTCCTGAGTGCCGCGCACCTCTCGGGCTCCAGCATGAGCGGCGGCAGCGGCGGCGGCTCCTCGGCACCCGGCCGCTTCGCCGACTACTTCGTGATCTGCGGGCTGGACACCGAGACCGGGCTGGAGCCGGACGAGCTTTCCGGTGAGTGGCCGCGGGGCTGGGGGGCCGGCGGCCCGCGGCCGTCAGCGGGGGGCTCGGCCGTGGTGGTGGCGGCAGCAGCAGCTCTGGGGGCGGGGTCCAGCCTCGCCGCCTCGCCGCTTCGCAGACCCCGGGGCGCAGCGAGGAAGCCGGGGGAACGCCCCCCCCGCCGGGCGCCGGCGCCTCGGGATCTGTGTAGCTTTCCTGAGTGCTCGACCTGCAGGAACGGCCAGCTGTGCACAGCCGTGTGCGCGTGGAAGTGTACCCAACTTCTGACAAACCCGACAGAGTCCTGTTCTTAAACGGATTTTTCAAAGGGAAGGCGCTGTGGTAGCCGTGGTTATCATTTTAGGTCATCTGTATCTTAGCAGTGATATACTGCGCTCGTCTTGGAGCTTGGCTGCATTTATCAACTTTCAGTTAGGCTTCTGGACATTTGAAACACGCAGGGAATCTTAATCATTCAGGTTCTGGAGAGAAAGCAAAAGACTTTTTGCTTGTTCAGTATTAAGTTTTGTTGAAGCATAGGATAAAAATTCTATTCCAGCAGTATCAGAAAATAAATCAGATTAGGAACTATTTATTCTGCTAGATGAGAATGATCACACTAAATACACAGCTAAATTGTGTCAGACTGTGTCACAACACTGCGTCAAACCTGTGTTTTTAAGGCTAAAATCTGTTACTTGTTTTAGCAGCACCTTGCTTCAGCTTTAGTTTCAGTGTACTGGGTTCAGTTAAATTAGATTGTTGCTTAGTATCCTTAACTGGCCAGAAAGATACACGAATGCAGTGATGAAAACCTGACCTCACACCAAAAGTTATTTTGTGTATTTAAGCTCAGAACTTGACCAGTGATGTGCTCTTTCTCCCCTGCCGTTTTAATTAGCTTCATTTTTACAAGATGTCACGAGAGTTTTTTTGCATCGTTGTATTTAAACCCTCTTTCACTAAGTAAAACCTTGTTTTTTGTGGTATTAAATTTGAGTTACTAGAAGTGACTGACATTGAACGCACCTAAACTTTGGCAGTCATGGAAGCTTCTTTTTTTTTTTTTTCTTTTTTTTTTTTCCCCCCTTCTGATCACTTCAGACAGAATTTGTCATCCTGAGTGGTATCTTACCCTAAAAGAATTCATGTGGGTCTGATATTAGAATAACTGTAGACTACAATTTGAGACTTGAAGACTGAATACAGCATATTGATCAGTTCTGTAGTGGCATTTTAATTTACAGCATCAGTTTGATTTAAGAAACCCAAAAGAACAAAATACAATACAATTTAATTAAAAGATACATGAGGTTCCATAGATTTTTCTTGATGAAATTACCAGTAAGCAAAGTTTCTAGATTGAAAGCAGTTTCTGGTGTTGCTTTTGTTATTTGTTTATTATATATCTATTCATGTAACATAGTGCAAGGCACACTCAGTAATACTTTCTGGTCTTGATAGAAACATAAATAACTTTCCTCATATAATTAAACTTCAAAGCAGCAGTGTGTTATTCTGAGCTAGCTATCTAATAGGAAACTGGAAGATAACAGTGCTTTATTTAAAATACTCTGGTTGAGTGCGCAGATCTGAAAACTGAAGCATTTGTGTTCTTTCTTATATTTTCTTTCCTGGTCGAGGACTGCATCTACAGTACATAAAACTGTAGTGTGCAGTGTTATCTTGGATTCTGCTATTCCACTGTGATACTGTAATGGTGTTGCTTCTGACAAGGTTGTGGGGTATGGGGGAGAATAGGTTTTGTTATTTATGTTGGAGACTGATTTTTGCATGAATTGAGGAAAGGATTTAAAAAAAAGAGTGGGAGAAACGAGGAGGAGGCTAAATTTATGATAACGTCACAGCGTATGAGCTAGCTGGAATTTCAGTGCCTTTTCTTGAGTTTGTTATGTTATTCGTAATGCATGATAGTGTGACTGGTAATGCTTTCAGATTGTGTCTTATGTTACAGCTTCCTCCAGTGTCCACCGGTATAAATGGAAAGGGCCTCTGTTGATTTCAGTGGGTTTTGGATAAAGCTTTGAAATACTTTGTACTTCCTGGAGGGCTTTCTTCTTTGAATGAAAGAGTTATTGTGCACTGTTTCGCCTCCCTTCCCCCCTTTCTTACTTCTGTGCTTGAAAAATAGATTCTGAATCCTTGTACTGTTGAAACAATTTGCTTCATAAGTGTCCATTGTTGGCAGAGAGGCACTGGCACTTGAGCGGGTGGGTGCAAGGCGGGGAGTGGGATGCTCCCCAGCATGGTGGAGCTGGACACAGTGGGTCTCTCCAAGGCTCTGTGCATCGAGGCTGCCGGAGCTCAGACTGGCATGATGTCATCGCTACCCCGCTGCTGGGGCCTCTGGGGATGCTGCTGCCACACTTTGTTCTCACCGAGCTAATGAAACTGTGCATTTCAGGTATTCAACCTTAGTACTGATGATACAGCGTTTTCTGCAGGCTTATAAATGAACCATAAGATCCTGAATTGATGCTCAGTCTAGGTTCTTTGCATGCAGAGGCACCTCTGATGGCGTTTTTCTTTGTATGGTGGAAGGTCACTACATAGCACAGCTGTAACACTTCTGGGAAAAGTTGGCTGACTGATGGAAAATGCACAGTGTATATCTATCTATCTATCTATTTTCTTTTAATATTGTGAGAAACACTATATAGGACTTTGTAGTTATTCTCTATTGCTAGGGCACTTTTTTCCCCAAATTCAAATGATCTTTTTTATTTGATAATTGTGTTCTGACTGGGTGACCTGTTAAAGCAGATATTTAAAAATAAAAAATTACTTGGTGATAGTAAAGCCAAACAAACAGCAAAAGCTCCCCACAACTCAACCCAACAACTTGGACAGGAGAGGAGCTGAGGCACAGTTTCACTTTTCCAGATGATGTTGATGTGCCAGAAGTGATGACAGAAATCTCTTAAGTGTGCTGCAAAGGTCTGTTACAAATACATTTCTTTCATAGAGGAAATCACAGAATGGCAGACATTGGAAGTAACCATTGGAAGTCATCTGGTCCAACCCCTGCTGAAGCAGAGCCACCAGGTGCCCAGGATAGCATCCAGATGATTTTTGAGTATCTCCAAGGATGAAGATACTCAGTCTCTCAGGGCAACCTGTGCCAGTGCTCAGTCACCCTCACAGTGAAAAAGTGTGTCCTGATGGTGTGGATGGAACCTCCTGTGTTTCAGTTTGTGCCCATTGCCTCTGGTCCTGTCATGGGCCACTGGAAAGAGCCTGTCTCTGTTCTCTTTGCAGCCTCTCTTCTGGTGTTTATATGCATTTTTAAGCCTTCTGCAGGCTGGACGGTCCCAGCTCTCTCAGCCTTCCCTCATACAAGAGGTGTTCCAATCCCCTAGTCATCTCCGTAGCCCTCTGCTGGACTGTCTACAGTAGCTCCTGGTTTTATTGGTACTGAGGAGCCCAGAACTGAATACAGTGCTTCAGGTGCAGCTTCACCAGGGCTGAGTAGAGGGTAAGGATCAGCTCCCTTGACCTGCTGGCTGTGCTTCAGCTAATGCTGTCCAAGATAACATTTGCCTTCTTTGGAGCAAGGGTATATTGTTGGTCAGCTTGGTGTCCGCCAGGAAATACTGAAATACATGGACTACCAAAAATTTAGTGTGTAATATAACTTATTGTAGTGCTGCAACATTAGGATAGGGTTTCTTAATTTAGGCTGTATGGCTGTGCCCTGCAAATGTATGGAGAATGAAGTCATGCCTCAGCTTGTCATTCAGCTGGAGTCTCTTAAGTTAGTTAGATGTGATCTGAGTGATGGTGGAAATGCTTGCACTACATGGAACTGCTAGAGTTTTTGTTCTGTGTTCTTTTTCACTGAAGATTTTGGTTTCTTTTCCTTCTTGATGGTGTGTTAGTTTTTAGCAATCACTTGTCAATAGAGTTTGTTTATTGCAGGGTGGCAGAACAAAGGATCATCTTGCCATTGCATTATACTTTATGTGAGATTGTAATCTTGGAGTTGCTATTACCAAGTATGGAACTCGGACCCAAATATCTGGACGTCATATTCTAATCTTAAGATTTGCTGTTGCACATGCCTTTGTAGTCTTGAATGCTATATCATAAAGATTATAATAGTTATTTTAGAAGTAAGTGTTGCAAAAAAGAAATAGTGTAAAAAAAAAAAGGGGGGGGGAGGAAGGAAAATGCTTATAATCTAGGAAGAAAAGATTGATTTAATAATAGGATTGCTTTTAAAAAAGTCTCAGTCTGGAAGATTAAAGCCAGTGACTTGTCTGTCACCTGTATGCCTTTCTGACTTTCTTCCAAGTCTGAGCTGCTCTTTTAAGGTTTAGTCCAAAAATTAATTTGTACAATCGATAGACTCATGGGTTTTTTGCCAAAGTCCTTACCATGGTGCTTTGAGTTGTCTGTCTGATCGTGAACTTCATTCTTAAGGGAGGATGAAAATTAGTGTTAGCTGATGCCTGTGCTTTCAGAAAATATTATTCCTGAAGGCACCCTTTGTTTGCCTGTGGAGAATTCATACTAGATCTCCTTTCACTGTAGTATATGATCATGTGATACCATTTTAATTGTTCTTCATCTCTCATACCTTTTTTTTTTTTTTCACATTTTGTTTTTAATGGTGTTGAGGCAAGATCTGTGTGTATATAAGTAATGTGGCATAGCAGGACTGGTTACGAGCAAGGTGTCTGTGCTGGCACGGTAACTGTTTGGTGCTGCTGTGTGAAATTCTAGAGGAAGATGATGCCTGGTGTATAGTATTCACCCAGCTCCACTCAAAATTAATCTGACAAACTGATATTAGAGTAAATGTTTTCCTCACTAGTAAAATAGAAATGTTGTCTCACCCATTCCTGTCACCTGTAATTGAAATGTTGTTATTTTTCCATTTTGTTGGCTTTGGATTTAAAATGACAGCTTATCTTCATATGTTTCCTGGTGGTAGGATTTATTCTAACAGGGGTGTGGTGAAAAGATTGAAGGCATTTGTCACATAGATAAACCACTAAATTGCTTAGTATTTCAGAACTAGAGTAGTATTTTTCTATGTGGTATTCCATGTAGTAGCACCTGTGTTAGTTTCCAAGTTCAACAGACTTAAGTAGTTGTTGACTTAAATGTTTTGCTTTAAAGGTATTTGTAAGGGATAGTTGAAAGAGGAAGAAGAAAAGTAAGCAAAATTGAAATTGGCAGATGCCATTTTCTGACATATTTGACCTGTTTTGCATTTTCCTCTTTTGGGCATTTTTATCATGGAATTAAGACATGGCATTTGGGTTAGAGCCAGCTGTGATTCTTGCAGTGAACCTCTTCTGCGATACTGGTTATTCCTTGGGCAAATGGTGTGTGGCTAAATGTCTCTGTCTTTGCTATGGCAGAAGTACTAATGTTTGATGTAGAAGTGAAGTGTGCTGGTGGGAGCCATAGCTTGATTTTTGCAAAGACTGAAGTGTTCTGTGATTTTGTGAGGATTGGTTTAGGTGTTTTTTTAACTCTCTTCCTTTGTCCATAATATGGATGGTATTGGTGCAAGCTTCCCGCAGTTCCCAAATGGTGTGCCTCTTTCCTTGGGGATTCACTCTGGGACTGAAAGGGAGGTTTTTCAGTTTTTTTGCTTTTCTGAGATTACTAACCAAGGTGTTAACTCTGTGGGGGGCCTCTCAAGTAGCACCAAGGTTGAGACCACATACTGTTTTCACATAGGTCACTGTGGATGGGCAGTAGATAGCAACAACTTTTGGCTGGAATAACACTGGCACATGTGAAACATTTTAATCTGGATAATAGTTTAATCCACTCCTCCCTACGCTCTCTATCTTTTCCCAAGAAGCTGGAGCTTTTTGCCATGTTTGACTGCCAAAGAGATCCTTTGTTTCTTTGGGAACTGAGGCAGACGTGCTACGGTAGCTGATATGTAGAATAAAGAATGGGAGAGCTGATGTAAGGGGGAAGCAGCTGTACTTCACTGACCTGCATTTGAAGCCACAGTTTATTAGGTGAAGTTTCTATAATGCCAATATTGTGATTGTCATATTTGTATATTAGGTTAATTTCAGCTCTGTGCTTTACAGAATTACCTCCCTCAAACCCCCCAAAACTCTTCATTCTTCCACCCTTCAGTATTCAGTTACAATTTCAGCTTATTTGGAAGGCTCTTAGGGTGTGGGGGAGGAGAAAGGTTACAGGTTCTTGATTTGAGAATAGACTAAAGATCTACAAGAGTGTCTGAAGAATTAAAAGCTTACAAGGCTGACTTTTGAAGCCCTTTAAAGAAGCTGCAGAAATTTTACTTTATTAAAGCAAGGTATACAAAGAATGGTTGATTTTGCTTTTTGTTCCTTTGAGGTTTTTTTGTGGTGTTTTGTTTCCTTTCAGTTTCTTTTGCAAGAGTGAAACTACACAAATGGAACATCTTAAATTGATTGTATGGGAAATACTGACATTTGCAAATACTAAGACAGCCCCCACCTCACCTCACCAAATCTTCAAATTATTGATTCTGCAGTTGCAAAATGCTACAACTGTTTTTATCTGCCTTTTGACTTCGTGGTGTCCTACTTGGCTATTCTTGGCAATGACTTCTCATGCTTATCTTTTGAATTCCCTTTAACCTGCAAGGCTCATGTAGCAGAAATATAATGCATATGAAGTGACAATGTCAGAAGCAATTATTTACTGATGTATTCTCTTTGAATTTCTTGACAAGCCTTTCAGATTCATGGTCAAATTCAGGGCAGACTGATGAATGATGATTTACTGGGAGTGCTTCTGCTCAAGGCATGTTTCTTAGTCTTTCCAGGAAAATGTTACTTTGCTTATGGTTGGGTGGGCAATAGACCTTTAGTTTCAAACTTTCCCATAGAAGTGTAGAGTATTGTCTTTTTTATTTTATTTTTTTTTTGTTTGTTTTTACTGGCTCTATGATCAGCTGCTATCAGGTACAATGTGTACCTCTGTATTGAGTCATTTACATACTGATACTGAAGCGTCCTGAGAAAGAAACTTTATTGCATTTGCAGGTAAGTGATCTGCAGACAGATAATATGGCATTCATAAGCAACCTTTTCATTTTCAGATATGGTAACATTTCAGTGTTTGAGTGAAGGGAAAAAAGGTTGGTTTTATAGAAACAGAGATTCTTTCAGCATGACATCGAATGAATCTGGAAAAGGTTTTTTTCAGTTGTAGTTGCTGCTGCTTGTATCTACAGTTGCACACTACTGCAGAAGTATGTGTTCAGAGATTTCAAGGTTGCTGCAGGGTACTGATCTCTGCATTGCTTCCGTCCTCTACAAGCATAAATTTTTATGAGCTATTCTACTGTTTGCATATATTACTTACTCTTAACTTGCTACTTTCAGCAAGCTCCTTTACCAGCTGTTGTTTCCTGATTTTGCTCTAATTTAAAAGTGTTGCTGAAGGTTGGTAAAATTTCTATTTATCAGTATCTCTGCTGTTTCTGAGGATGAATCTGGCACTGATTTTTATGGCAGCCCAGGTTGTCATGTCCCTTTCCCTGTCCTTACTGTGGTCTTGTGCTCATGCCTTCTTCCCTTCCTTGAGGACTAGCTAGTCCCATTGGACATGGTTCAGTGCAGCAGGTTCCAAGGAGTACCACAGGCCTTGGTGTGAAGAAAGAGACTGATAATGCACAACCATTGATTAAATTGACATAGATGCCCTGAAGTGCTGCTCTATTAGGGGCTGTATTCGAAGAGTTCTTTAGACTGAAATCCATGTGAATGATCTGCAGAAGACTGACCTGATATCTAAAGGGTTTATGATCCAGAGAGCAGAAGTTACTTATGCTGTGTGAAGTTACTTTAATGCTGCAAGGTCATTGCAGTCTCCCCTGGAAGTATGCTTAAGATACATGAACTAACCTTATCTGCACAGAGATCTGCCGTTGCATGTGTTAGTAGCCTTGAGAATGGCTGCCATTTCACAGGTGAGGCCTTACAAACAGGGTCTAATCTTGGCTTGGAAAGATGAAGGATTCTGGATATATCCACTGAATGAGGTGAATTGAGTGTTCTTTTGATAATTAATTCTGCAAATAGTCCTGAGTCTGTTGTGCATGGGTGATAGTGTGCCCTGGCAAGAACTTGCAAGGTGTATATGTGTGTCTGTGTTATTTTACTTTTATTTCCATGTCTTCCTTCCTCCCCACTCTTCCTATAAAGTCTTCCAAAGTTAAAACTGTGTACAACATGTTCTGTTTTACTCAAGTCCAACGAGGGAAGGAATGTAACTCGTACTTGTTTCTGTGGAAGCATGAGCCATCATGTTTGTTTACGGCTTTGTTCAAAGGGATGATAAGCAGTTAAAGGTGGTTGACGGACCTGTGACTTTTGTTTCCAGGTCTGAATAAACATACTTGATTTTCTTCTTCCTGTTTTAATCAGATTTTCATATTAAAAATTTTTTTTAACCAAACATGAATCATGTCTTGTGAAGAAGAAAGGCAAGCTTGATATGGTACTTGTAAAAGGAAGAGTGCTCAAGACAGGTGGTTGATGAGGTGATAAGGAAGGATGCAGTCAGAGCTAAGACAGACTTCAGAGTTCGTCATATTTGGTCATACAGACCATACTGTCAGTATATCTGATTAATTTTCTGGTATTAGAAGTCACTTCTATTTAAGAAATAGAGAATACCCCATCAAGCAACTTGATGACTTCCTTACAGAACATTTTTTGGGGGGTGGGGGAAATACAGTCCTTACTGTAAAACATTGATTTCAAAGGGTAGATAACAAAGCAGAACAGACTGGACAGGACTCCTATACTGGGATGGTTGTATAGCTGAACTTTTTGTATTTTGCTGACCTCTGTATGTCATTGGAACCTGCTTGAAAGGCTTCATGTGTAAAATAAGGCTTTCTTCTTTCGCAGAAAACCTCAGTGGTCTCCCAGAAGAATAGAAATACTTGGTTAAAGGACTGGACAGATGCTTCAGTAACATTTGCTCCTTGTGCTCTTACACAGACATGTTTCCAACTGTGCTTAGAGGTGGAGCTGTGAGGGCAGCAGTAGCACGCAAGTAAAGACATTTGACTGGATGGGAGATGTCACTGTAAAAGGATGTCCAGTGGTTCGGAGGGGTTGCCTGAAATTGTCTGTGCTTCTGTTTGCTTAGGCTTTCCTGAAGCAGTCTCACTGGGTCTGCCAGTCTTAGATGAGCATGAGGAGAACAGCTGATTTCTATATTAAATATATTTAAAATATGCTTGTCTACACTTCTGTTCTATATTTCTAGTACACACAAGCCACTCTTTTCCTTTCTTAGTGTCTTCTGTTGCTAGATCTATTGTGTCATGAAAACAGCTTGTCTTCCCTCAACCTCTATGGCTGAGAACATGCCTGTCGTTGTAATTTTGAGTGCTGCTTCTGTAACAGATCTATATATCCTTCTGTATGTCTTTTTTGCTGTGGCCAGAGCAGAAAAGTAGTTTAGTAAAACAGTTCTGGTTTTAAGACCATATCTTTGGAAATTTCTGCCAGGCGGTCTTGATTAAAGCCCATTGTGTCCATCTGCCTTCTTGTGTTGCATGCGAAGTAGAAAAAAGCCCGAAGCTTTAGGATTCTTTTAAAGAAGCAAGCTGGGGACTTTTGGGGTGTTTTTTCTTGCTTGTTTTTTAAAAGCTGCCCTAGATTCTTGATGGTTTCTTCTGCCACTTCATTGTCCCACCTCTTCCTGCCTTCCTTGAAACAGTACCAGAAAAATAAAACACAAAGGCTTTTAGTTTCCTGACGTTACAATCACAGAATGCAGATGTCCTCAGCTGTTTTTCTGCAGTGCTTTAAATTCAGTGTTGCAGGATTTGAAACTATTCCAGCGTGTGTATAGCGATATGTTTTGTTATCAACTAAATGAATGCTGAAACTTAAATGATGAATGAATAGCTATTAACTCCTAAATTTTCATTTGCCATAGAGGGCTAGGAAGAATTTATTCTATCAAAGTAGCAGATGATCAAGAGATTTGTATCCAGTGGTTACAGATATCCAGTTAGTGGAGCAAACTTTTTTATTTCAGTTTACAGTGGGGTTCTTCATATTACAATTCTTGAAACATTGCAACTCTTGAATTTTGGAAATTGAAAGAAAGCAGGGAAACAACAGGATCTTTTACAGTTGACAGATTAGAGTTAACTTACCTCTTTGTCCTTCCCACCTTTTTGGTGACTGCAGTAGGCAGAGCTGTGTTGTCCATTGAACATTCAAATGTATGTTGTATACTGGAAAGAATGAGTTCTCATGGGATTGGGATGGGGGTTGTTGTCACAAGCAAACGCAGGCTCCCTAGATGACAAAGAGGCAAAAAAACCTCAACAAAAACAAACAAACCAACCAACCATCAAAAAAAACCCAAATCCAACCAAAACCTGAAGCCCTGGAGCTTTTCTTCTCTCTGATTATTTTCTTCCTTTTCTCTCTACTTCCTCTAAAGAAAGTCCTCCAGCAGATGAAGGATGGCACTCCATGCAACATACATTCTGGTTACGCTTAAAATAGATAACTGAGTTGAGGGCAGTGTGTCTGTAATGTGTATTTGTGCATTTGCACTTTGGTTTTAGAAAGGAAGACAGTGGGCTTCCTTTGCCTTTGAGCTCTTTTGTCAGGGGAAGTGGAACAGTAACTTGCATAAAGAAGTTGCAGAGGAAGTCCCAGATGTGAAAATCGTAGGTGGTAGATCTGTTACAAATCCAGAGGAACGACAGCTGCTAGAGACAGTGATTGTTAGAGGTAGTGGATGAAACACCTGATTGCAGTTGCTTAAACAGCAGTGCTGCAGTAAAATGAAAGTGGTCATCAAGATTTTCTCATATAGATAACCCGATCCACTTTGAAAATCTTTTAAGTCCCAGTTCCAGTAATAAATTAACTGATCTGACCACTAATTCAGCTTGCACTGTGGCAGGTGGTCTTGCCAGCAGGTGGAGGGGGAGATAGAACTGCAGGACAGAGGGTTTATGAGTTTCAGGATAAAAGGGAAAAATTCTTTTTCGTATCAGAGGGAGAAGTTTGCTGAGTCCTCTCTAATGAGAAATACGTGCAGTTCTGCTTAAGGAGGAGGAACTAGAAGGAAGGAAACAAGTCATAAACTGAAGGCATTCGTCCATTGATAGAGTGTCTGTTTGCGTACAGGTTTGGCAGCTGCAGCTTTTCTTGAATCATGGGTTTTGTTCCAAGAATTCATGTTGAATGAATTTCTTACCTCAGTCAGCCAAACTTTGGATGTTAATTTCCTACGTTGTAGAGGGGTGTTTTTGCACTTACAAAGAAGGGATTGGAGAAATGTACTGGTTTTGTTTTTAAAATAAACTGTGTCTAATTATTAGTATATTAATAGACCTTGAAAGGTCTATTATAATCTATTAATATACTTGAAAAGACTTTTCTCCAATATTAGAATATTGGGTTCTCAAAAATCAGAATGGTGTTGCTCTGCAGAAGACTAGGTCTGAGGTTTTTGCTTTTTTTTTCCCTGGCTTGTATTTTTAGGGCTAGAATGAATCAACAGATTGCCACCGCATTTCATATCTGGTGTGGTACAGGTACAATTTGATTAATTGTTTGATTATCCCAGTTTTGCTCTTAAGACTTGGAAATTAAGTATTGGAAAGCTTCCATTGGCAGGTGCATATAGGGCAAGGCTCATTTTTAATTGAACTCTTTTGCCTTTGATTTTAAGATACTTATTCTTGGCTTGACTAGTTTTGCATGCCTATGTGCATTTTATGCACCTGTATTTGCTTTTGCAATGTAACCACATTAACATTATTGGTCATCTGTCAGTTTGACTAATGAAGAAGTGCTCAAATCTCTCAGGGTACATACCACCTCCTTCCAGTGGCCCCTCCCTCCAAAGAGCTCTCATTTGCTCCATACTTTCATCATTTCTGCAGTGTGGATTGCAGAAGTATGCACATTTTACCTGTTTTGCTGGCCAACTATTTTTATTTGGACCATGAATTTTAAAGCTGGAGTAATTATGTGTTTGGTAAACATAATTATTTACCATCATATCTGTATGTGTACTGAGAATGATTGCTGACTGAGCTGGGAACCCTACTGCTGTTTATGACATTAGCTGCTGGCTTTAGGTTAACTTAATGCTAAATGTGTTGTGGACTGCTGCCATTCATGTATCTTTGGAAACAGTTCAGACTTCTTTTCCTTATGTATTAGGCTCTTTGACAGGTACACTTTTGCAGTTATTGTCTTCATCTAAGATCCAAGAATGAAAAAGATTGTTTTCAAAATTATGTCAGTTTTCTGTGATGTCTGTTTTCACTTAAGTATGGCTTTGTGCTTCATTTTATTTTTAATTGAAAGCGGGATAGAATTAGGCTATTCTCTGGATGGTGTTTGTAATTCATGCGCTGTTCAAATTGCCTTGTTGACTGACTTGTGACTTGCCCCTGACACTGAGGAAAACCTCTGCTCTTTGGGTGGCATGGTCAGCTCAGTCTCAACTCCCCACCCTGCATAAGTTGCAATGAGTCCCACCCCTGCGAGGTTCTTTGGACCATGGTGTAGGAAGTGCGGAGGTAAAGGGTATGGTTATAAATGCATTCTATAGGGATTTTTGAATCCCAAGTTCAGTTCCTCCAGTGTGCTGCATAGAACAAGAAAGCTGTCCTAAATGTATGGTTCATAGTATCTGTTGCTGGTACAGGCTGTCGTTGTTCTTAGTCATTTATTTAATCACAAAAATAGGACTGTTTCATATTGAAGCTATTTTATATTTATTTCATTAAACATTCATTTTAGTGGCAGCATGAATTGCATATAAAGCTTGTGTATGCAGAAAGATTTCTGTAAGAGAGTCCTTATGTGGAAAATGTAAAGTTAATGTTTTGATTGCATGCTATCTAATATTTTTTAATTAGAAAATGTCATGTATACAATAAATGCACACCAAGACCAAATAAATTGAATTAATAACAGGCTCTATAATAACAATTTAAAGAAGCAAGCTGCTTGGCAGGGTGAAAGCAGCAAACCACTTAATCAGAATCAGTAGAGGTTTCTGCGTGTCTTTGTTTTGTAATTATTTTGAGCAGATCAACAGACTTCATGAACAAATGATGGTGGCAATGTTAAAGATTCTGTAAAACCAGCGCTGCATGACCATTTCGTTCTTTTATCAGGCACTTTTTCTGGTAATGAGGTAGCTGCTTCTGACTTGCTTTTTATTGTCATAGAGGGAAAATTGAGCTGGACTCTACCTCTGAAATACCTGCTTAAAAACTTTTTCCTAGCTAGTGTGCACAGAGAATTTCCTGTACAGTTCTCAGTCTTGCATAATTTTTACAGTTGTGGCACTGCAGTCAGTTTCTAAAAACTAAAACCAAATAGTTAATTGAGAGCATGTACAAAAGGCTGTGATTCAGTTTTAAAAAGCTTTGTTTGCAAGTTATCCCTGGCGTCTATTTTCTTTTTTTATCAAGTTTGCCCTTTCTAATTAAGGACAACGTAGGCCGCACTTTTCTGTTCTGTACTAGAGAGAGCTTTATTACATGAATAGAAACTTTTTGTGTCAGGATGCGGGTCACAGAGAGTGATTGATTGATTGATGAAGAGAAAAAAATATCTAGGGTTAGAAGCATACTTACAAAGGAACAAACAATTTGGCAGGGAAATATGAGTTGTTACAATCATGGAGAAGTTTTCTTGATAATTAGCATTAGAAATTTGCATGCAAGTCCGTTGCTGTAAGCTACCTGAGAGGATGTATCTGATTGTCAGGCATAGCCTGAATTTACAGTGTATGTGTTAGGAGGTTTCAATGCAGGTTTAGCTTATTTCGTGACTATACGTGAAGATGTGACTGGAAGTGTGATATTACGTAGCATGGTTACATGCAGCTAATAATGGTGATGGCAACCATAAGCTGCACTTCCCCATGGTTTGTAGAATCATAGAATAGTTCAGGTTGTAAACAGAACTTTGTAAATGGGATAGTCAAAAAAGGGAAGGGAGTGAACTGTGAGGTGTGTCTCTGAGGTGGTAGGGTTTTAAGTCTGAGTTTCCAGCCTTTTAGACAGGTTTTGTCTTCCTTTTTCGTTGAGAATTTATAATTTCATATTTTTCACCTGCAGTAAATCCACTTTTCAGTTGAAAATAATATAATTGTTTATACGTTATAGTGGGAGATCATAAGTAATTGAAACTCCAAGCAGTCTTTTTCTTTCCTTTCCTTCCTTTCTACTCCCAAAGAGGCAAAAAAGGCAGTGAATCAGATTTTTCTCTGGTTGAATCAGGAAAGAGCTACAATTCAGAATTCATTCTATTTATTCCCTCTCAAAGCTGAGGAAAGCTTGTTAGCTAGTGTTTTTCAGGTTACTGAGTTGAAGAATGCTTAAGTTCATGCTAGTTTCTATAACTTTTTTTCTTCTACTCTGTGTGTGAGCTTGTAGAAAAGTGGTATCCATTGATATAGATAGTTTCATGCAGATAGTTTCAAAGTAATGCTGCACTGCCCAGGTGGGAAACTCCTTCTAGTATCTCTGAGTTCGTAAGTCCTTAATTCTCATCAGACCAAGACACAGACACAGCTGTTTTCTGCTTGCAGGTTGAACAGCAAGAAAAGTAATAGGTAAAAGTGGACAGTGGGATTGAGTGCGCCCTCAGCAAGTTTGCCGATGACACCAAGCTGCGTGGTTTGGTTGATACGCTGGAGGGAAGGAATGCCATCCAGAGGGAACTTGAGGTGGGCTGATGCCAACCTTATGAAGTTTAAGCATGCCAAGTGCAAGGTCCTACACCTGGGTCAGAGCAATCCCAGGCACAGCTCCAGGTTGGGCAGAGTAGAGATTCAGAGCAGCCCTGCCAAGAACGACTTGGGGGTGTTGGTCGATGAGAAAATGAACATGAGCTGGCTTCAGTGTGCGCCCATGTTGCAAGCTAAGGTGGGCTGACGACGCAGGGAATCAAGCGACGACTCAATATGAGTGATAAGCAAGTTCCACTTTATTGCCAGTCGATGCAGCTTGTATACCTTATTCCACTAATTTATGCAC